>JAQGAM010000993.1:0-10549 GCA_034697665.1 Nanhermannia comitalis
AACCCTCAAGGGGTAAAATTTATGTCCGTTAAATCGAGTGTTCGTTATATCGAATGGATTTTAGCTTAATTTAATATACGAACGGGATTCCGGTTATGTACGTTATAACGAGATGTCGTTACATCGAGGTTCGTTATATCGAGCTTTTACTGTATAATCAAACACTGTAACCTTCTCCTAAGTCTATGAATTTTTGAAAGTGAAATTCTTTCTTTTAATTTGAGACCGAAGAATAATTAGCCCGAAATAAGACCACAATGTTAACTATTGCTTCTCTATTATTAAATAATTTGTATTTATTTTTTTAAATTTATTATATAAAAATTGATTAGGAATTAAATTAAACTTAATTGAACTCGGATTTTAAAATTATGTTAATCATTGATTTATATGTTAAGTAATGACCATTAGCTTTATAGGAACTTAAGTTTTATAATATAATTAATGTGTTTGTTTCCAAATATAAATTACTTTCAAAATAAGTTATTTAGAAAGTGAAAAACACAATTCTCCGACTGGTATAAGTATATCATAACAACTGATATTCATTGCATTTTCAAACTTATGTTTAGAGCTTAATCTCTATATTTTTAAGAAAATTACGATTAAGTTGCCATTCGGTTCGTGAAATAAGTCAAGAAAAACTTTCACTCTATTATTGCCATTTCTAGCCGTTAGCCTAAAGGCATAATAAAATATATAATTCAAAACAAATTGCCGGTCAGTTCGTTACGAAACCTGTTAATGGATTGTGAAAACAACATTAACACCAAAACACGATAGACTTTCAAATAGAAAAGAGAACGAATGGATAGTATTATAGAATTATTTGTTTGGAAGCTTAAATTGTATTAATAGTACTTTTGATGCTATTATGCGTTCAAAATATTAATACTTTATAAATCTTACAATGTATTACAATTTATAATGAGATTTGATTTTTTAATTAAATCCTAATATTATTAGATATAAAAGTATTAACTAATCATCTGAATAAATGTTACGTATAGTTAATATAATTTGTTTTATAACAAGTTGTTATCATTTGATTGCTATTAATAATTGTTTTGCAAGTGAAACTCATTTGATTGATAGCTAATTCTGATTCTCACTTTCGAAAGCTCTTTTATGCTTAGATCATAAGTTTTAATTGAGATCAGAATATATCTAAGAATAGTTTCTAAAAAATTCATTTCATTATATGCCTGTAATAGAAACTAATTATAAATATTATTATAATTATGAATCACTTCAATCTACAGGAAAAGTTCAGTGAAGGGAATCGAAAAAATGAAAGTGAATATTAGTGTTGATATAAATAAATTTTAACTTATAATAGTTTAGGACTATATTTATTTTGGCTCAAGATTTTATTCATACGTAGTACGTATACAAAATAGGTGGTAAATAAAGTTAATTTTATATGTTGATTGACAAAAGGATAGCACACAATAACTAACCTGCTATTATCAGCAGATGATTTCGCACACTTTTTTATGTTGCGATGATTGCAATTTTTGATCGCATGCACATCCTTAAGAGTATCCATTTTCTTGTTATTGTTTTTTACACTTTTATAATATAAACCTAGGGACTCGTCTTTAACCATAATTTCTTTACGCTTAAGTTTAAATGAACGAAGAATTTTGCTCGTAATTGAACTCATGATTGCACGGGTTGTTTTGAGACTCAATTTCTAAATTTTATTTTCTTAAATCACTTCCAACTTCTTTACCACAAAATACAGTATTGTTTTTCAATTCATATTCAGACAAATTGAACATAAAATCATCAAATATTCATGAAATCACATTTTCTAAACTTAAATAATGGCTCATATCGTGAAAATTATAAATACAACAAATATTTTCATTCAAAATTAATTAAATAAAAATTCATATTTTAATTGGAAAAATAATTACAATCTTTAAGCCTATGAATAAATTATGAGAAAAATAATTCTTATTGTCATTTAAAGAATTATTTTACTTCATAAAGTCATACAGTCATACACGGAAATGAAACTTATTGTTCAACACAAAACTTTTAACTGAAACTGTTATTTGTTGAGTGAAGATCACAAATATAAGGTCTAATCATAACCGAAACATTTCACTAATAGTATAATTATGTGACAAAAGTTTTTCAAACACTTTCTCTCAAATCACAATACAATAAATATTAAACGTATTAATTCACCAAATCTTCTAATTATCTCATAACAGGTTAACTCAAACATAACACAAGTGTGAGAATCAATTACAAGAACAAAAAAATGACAAACAAGTAAAAAAGTTTTCTTGTAAGTGACAGAGAAGAAAAATAAAAGTAAAATAGGAAATACTTCCTATTATTTGAAGTGCACCCAAGCAGTGATAAATGGCTGCAAAAATGACGGTAAATAGTCTTTATTCTCACTTTAAAGTTGTGATTCACACTAATCCTTACGGAAAATTTTATATGAGAAAAAGCTGTTAAGTTGACAGAAATTAGTTCAAACTTATAATGCATACATAATTCACATATTAACTAATGATTACATACGAAATGTTTTTTTTGTAGAACATATCAAAAAAGGAAGCAAATCGTGAATGTGTTTGAGGTATTGCATAAATCATAATATTTGTTATATATTTAATTTGATAAAACATTAAACTTAATTATCAAAGAAATTTTTTTGTAGTGTCCTCAATGAATTATAATTACTTATATCTGAGTAAACTACAAGCTTTTTAGCTTTTGGCACAATTCAGCTAAAATGCATATAAAAAATATTAATTTTTTAAAATAATTTTGGTGACTACTCTAGATTTTCAAATTGCTATTGAAAGTGATTGACTTTTATTGGCTAAAACAATCTGATAGTCACATAATTAGATTGATATTAATAAGTTGTTTTAGAAAACAAATTTCAATCATATGTAGGTTTTGCAAGGATTTGCATAATAAAGAAAAAAGTTTGACACAATTTAAATATTTTATAATTAAAATGCTTTACTTTATTTTAAAGTCAATGTATTAAAGATATTGCTTAGAGTTTCAAAATTGAGTGCATTGAAGGCCTGTCATTATAAGATCGGCTCAAATGTCGATACTAGGCTTCGGTCTCAATATTAATTGCAATTATTATATAAATTTATTCAAGTTTTACTTCTATCATATAGTCCTTGACTCACTTTCTAGGGTGTGTACCCTTTCAGACATTTAAAGCCAGAAGAATTGAGGATTTATAGTGTTTATTAAAATAATTAATTTTTATTTCATTAATGATTCTCATGAACTTAATGTTAAACCCAGTTATAGCTTAAGGTCAACCATAAGCCTAAAGTACAATGTTATGAAAGCAGAAGCTCTATTGATATTCACTTTCCAAGCCTTAAGTGAATTTAATTGTGTTTTTCAATGCAAAAAATTATAACTCATTGAATAATTTAAATGCAAATTCTTCTCATAATAAAAACTTCGATCAATTGACGTATGAAAACAGATTTTTAACAATACTTTTTTCATTAAATGAAGACATTATGCTTTAAAGCCTCGCAAAGAAAGTTTAAGGAAGTTCTGTTTTATTGGGAATAATTGGATTTTTTAGAAATAAAATACGTTAGCGATAGGTAAACGATTCTATGATTGATAAGGTTTTGCCTTATTTTCCTTATTAGGTCAATAAGAAGTCAAAATAAATATCAGAATATTATAAATTTACGATAAACTTAAGATTTAAGTTGTATGTCGACATGTTTGTAAAAGTTTCTCAAATTTTATCAGCACATGCATTAGATCAGGTAATTCTGAGGTCAAAAGTTAAACAACTGTTTGTTATTCATTGAAAAAACGCATTAAAAGTGATCTAATTAAGAGACTTAAGATTTTCATTTCTATATTAAATTGCGTTTGTTTTGTAATTAGTTTCTTATTGTATTTCTTAATTACTATGGACTTAATACTAAACCTAAAGTTTGACAAATTTGAAAACAATATATAATTGATATTTATTTCTCAATTCGAGCGTAAAATATTTATTTAGTTGAACCAAATTTGAGTACTTTGATATGCTATTGAATAAAGTGATAGCTTTAAGCAAAAAGACACACTTTGAGAGTTAGTGAAGGTAAGTATTATTCCCACATTCGTTAAAAGAATTTGGGTTTCAAATTATTCAATTAGATCAATGAAAAATAATTTCACTTTTGAATTGATGGACAAATTGCATGACTTAATAACATTGAAACAAAGTAGAAAATAGAGCTTTTGTCCAAATGGATAATAAACTTTCGAAACATGAATAAAGGGAATAAATTTATGACCAAAACAATGTCTCTAACAATAATGCAAAAACTTGTTTGAAATACTGATAAGTGAACTCATGATAACAGTCTAAACTAATTCTGTTATTACTTACAGCAACTGTAACTCAGAAACTAACTTTCTTAATGATTTATACCAGAGATGAACTAAAGTTAAATGTATAATAAAAGTTACGTAATAAATAAGTTTACATAAAATTTGAAATATTTAGCTCAATATAATTTTCTAAAATGTTTTTTAGGGAAATTTGATTAAAAAAAGATGATTTTTGATAACCCTTCAAAATTTCACCCATATATACTTTGAAATATTTGACAACTCTTAACTTTTTAAATTATTACTATTAACTATTACTATTATTAATAACTGGAGGTCATTAATAGTTAAGGTAAATTTATATGTTTAATCTTTATTGTTATCATTTCCTTTTTTATTTTACTTAAAGATATCAAAATTTAATTTTTAATTCTTAAGTGCATAAAGAGTTTGATATCTTAATAGAGATTTGATAACTTATTTTTGACAATCCTACCTACGCTTCAAAAATAAATAATAATATGATTGGGTGGATATTAAATTATGAAAATTTTATTTAAATCAAATCTTATAAAATAAAAAATATTTTTTAAACAATTTATGATTGCATTGAAAATAAAGACTTGTAAACATTTTAATTGTAGGACAATTCTCACCTATTTAGAGTAGTAAACAATGAATTGTGTCCTGAACTCATACTAGATCTTGATTGGGAATAATAATCCAAATTATTGTAAAGCGGACTCTTCTTAAGAATAAAATTTTCCAAATATTCATCCTTTTTGAGATTTTGTATCTTCTTTGAAGAATTATTACTAAATTTAAAAATTTTAAACATTTTGAAACAAAATATAATTTTCTCGTTTGAATCAAATTTTAACAATCTATAAAACTTCTTAAACAGCAGACAATTGGGAAACTCTGTCTAATATAAAAATAAAATTTTATTGCAAAACATGTGTCATTCTTGCAATAGAATAGCAAATAGTGATAAAATTTTTATTATGCTATTGACATGTTGTGATTTTTCATTAGATAGGAGGGATAGAAATCACTCTCTAACTGAATATTTATATTAATAATAAAAATCATTTCATAAAAATCAACATGAATTACAAATACGGTTATACCCATATTAAGCATAATTAATTCAATAATCTTTTATTGTTTTGCTCTATAGAGTGTTTTTAAAGCTGATATATTAAGAAAAAGTTTTGCATTATTGGCAGCGCATGCTATGCATAAAACAAAAACCACAGAATCCAGTTTTTGCTTCTTTCGTTAATTATAATTTGTTAGAAATACAGTAATAAAAATTTTGAAAGTAATATAATTAAATTGAAAAGCATAAGATATAAGTAACTTTTTATGCAATCAAGAGCTGCCAACAATGCAAATTTATTTCCTAACTCCCTTGGACGTTACAAACACCTTATATTCATAGGCTTTTACTCGACATAATTTTTTGCTCTTTTAAAGCCATCTCGAGCTCGGAAATTAAACAAACAATTCCTAGAGTTGGAGTCAGTATTTATTTGTCGGACAGTTTGATTGTTGAATAGTAAGAAATAATAGGAAAAATACTTCTGTGTTTTGCTTCCTATAACAAAGTGCATTAGACATTAAGACGACGACAATTATCTTTGTAGTTGGAAACTAAGTTTACACAATGATAAAGAAAGGCTTCATTACTGATACAAACTTAACATTTATTTGATTATTAAAATTAAAACACTTTTTTGCATATTTCTCACGCGGAAGTAATAAATATTAAACATTTGAATAAAAGTTAACTCATTGTGAAATCAACATTATTCACAGTCAAAGGCATAGAAATCTAACCAAAAGAGCAATTTTACAGTTTTAAAGAATATTTAATGAATAAAAGATAAAGCTTTTCAAAAGTACCTAAACTTCAATCAAAAACAAAAGTTACGAACTTTTTAAGTTTTAAAAAGTTTAAGTTTTAAAGTGAACGTAAAATAAGTTATAAAATGTTGAAAAAATTACTTTTGTTACGAGTTCTTAAAGTATTATTTATATTATCTAAAGATAACAAATGTGGCACATGTTAGGCATGAGTTCTCTCAATAAAAATTCCTATAATTACTTATAAAGGTATAGAAATTTACTTTTCAAAGAAAAGGAATCCGAATAATAAAGTGAGTCGGAAAAATACAAAAGGGTTGTCATGTTTTATTACCTTAATTTCTAACTCACAAAATTATTGCTTCACTAAAGCGATGATCACAGCATTGAGAAATTTCAGTGGTATAGAATTTTTATGAAAAAATACTCTGAAAATATTTATTTTCTCATTGGTTTTAAAAGTTTAAGAATTAAACACAAAATTAATTTGTATTTTCGCTTTCATACAAATACAATAAGTATTTTAATGATAGTTTAATTATTGATTCACTTGTGAAGCAATTCCTTATGGTCTTAAGTAAGCCATTACTTCCTCAATTAAATCATATCAATTACCATATATTTGAATAAGTCCTTTAAAATATATCAATTAAAGTCAGTTTTGTCATTGAATTCTATCCATTATTTCCAAATTTATCACTTCTTTTTAAAATTTTTCTAAAAATAATTAAATAAATGTAATAATCGGTCATGAATTTGCTCTGATAAATAAATTAAATCAAACGATTAATTAAGCTTTAATTATAGGCTTTCATTAAATTAAAATGATTCTAAGCAATCAATGTTTTTGATTGAATACTATGTTATTTTAAGGATTTAATTAAGGAAATCAAGAATCAGAACTATTATCTCATAAATTCCTTGGTCGCTATTTTTGGAGAACAAAAGCTGATCTAATAATTATTATTTTACATCTCTGGGAAAGAGAGTAATCGTTAAAGAAATAACAGTCAAAAGTCAATGAGTGAAAATAGTTGTGGTGTAAAATTTTTCAAGTTTAAGGTCAATTTCAGCTTAAATGATAGGCTATTATTGGGAGGTTATTCAGGCGCACGCTTTGGGTCTTATTTTAAGCAGAAAAAGGTCTTTTGTAAGCTTGAGGTCAGTGACATTGCATGAAAACAGCTGCAGAAGCAGGAAAATAAAGAGAAGTTTCATAAGAATAATAGCAATACTTAGCTGTGAGAAAAAGGTGTGAAATTCAAAAATAAAATTCAGATCTATTTTGAATTGAATTTTAAGAGAAGATGGAATAACTGTCCGATTAAAATTACTGTCAAGACATCATTACTGAATATAGATTGAGATAAACTCAAAGAATAGAGTTCTGGAAAAACAAACTGTTTGTGAACTTGATTTTTGCCGCTTCTCTATTTCTAAAGAACAATAATAAATGCCTTCCTTTTCAGGGAACAGACATTAACTCCTATGAACTTAAGTGTTACTGTTATTCTTCTTAAATTTTTTTTTTTTTTGTTGAAATTGCAATAACAGATTATCTCAAGTCTGGCTCATCAGTCAATTTGATTCGAGCAGTATTTCTGATTTATAAATATGTCAATGACTTTCACACTGAACAAAATGAAATATTTCTTATAACTTAAGTTCGTAACAAATAAAAATTGTTTACTGTATTTATTTTTTAACTTGAAAAACACTTTCGCTGGTAATGCGATAGCGAGAGTAGAGGCAATTTGTAACTTAAGATTTATTAGATAATAATCTCATAATAATTCATATAAGAGTATGTTTTATTGCACTTTGTTTTCAAAAACATGCTTCAGGTTTGAGT
This sequence comes from Nanhermannia comitalis, assembly GCA_034697665.1. Lineage (NCBI taxonomy): Eukaryota > Metazoa > Arthropoda > Arachnida > Sarcoptiformes > Nanhermanniidae > Nanhermannia > Nanhermannia comitalis. The sequence goes on from JAQGAM010000993.1 coordinate 8,066, forward strand.
GAACTCACATTTGATACTCAAAAATGCAATATTTTTATTACTCTATATTTGTTGATAATTAATGACTACGGAATGTAAAATGTGCAATATACAATTTATAGCTTATAATATTCCGCTTGTTTAGCATTAATATTTGAATTACATTTGAATTACATTGAATTACATTACATTTGAATTACAATTTGAAGTATATCTGAAAATTTTTAATCAATATAACATTTAAAGAATTCAATTTAAAAATTCATTAATTCATTATAATATACATATTTATTATGCTTTTATTTCTTATTCAGCCGTGTTTTTCATATATAATTTTATACTTAAATCAGTTTATAAAGAATTTGAAATATTTATGTTTTATATGTTAATTCAGTGTATTGTAGAAGTATTGCAATGTATTAAAGAATTTATGAATTATTTAGAAAATTTTTTTCTATGTATAAATATTTATATTTATAGATAGTTTGTATATTTAAATAAACATTATTATAAATTATCATAATTTAATAGGAAGTAAATACTTATGGTATTTAAATTTGAAGCTATTTTTAATTTATCGAACAATTCGTTAGAAATTGATTTTCATTCCTGGTGTAAAAAAGTTTTATATTAACTTAATATAAATCTTCAGAAGAGAATTCGTTTGAATTTCTTCATTTAAAAAATTAAATTAAACCAATCAATCAAAAGAAAAATAAAAGTAAAAAATGATTTGTGAAAAGTTGAATAAAATTTTTAAATGCTTTTCTTATTGAAGGAGTTGCTTTAGTTTTTAAAATTGTTTCATTTTTTAACATTAAATGTGTAAAAAATTAAATATGATTTATGTATTCACTATTATACTGAAAATTAAACAAAAAATAAATAGATTCCGAGCGCTTTCAATTTTATCAGAAGTTCTTCAGAGATACACAACAACAAAAAAAATATTATAAAAAATTGAATTCTAAGCTAAAAATATATTAACATTTTGTTAGTGTTTAAAAAATTTATGTTTGAAAACATTTTCGAAAAAAACTAAAAGTTTTGTGTCATTAAAAAGACAAGAAAATTACATTTCATTTTCAATATATAGAAAGCCAACAAATATAAATCGATTCTTAATTGTAAATCTCATCACATAATAGCAAAACTCGAGCTATAGTTAGAAGAATAAATCGGGCGTTTCTTTTAGATGACAAAAATTGTCAAAAAGAACAAAAAATTATTATTGAATAACAATGAATACCCTGAAAACCTAATTCATAATCGAATAAAGGTTTTGGCAAATAAAATATATTCTAATAATAAAAATTGTTTAACTGAGTTCACAGTATATACAGTATCCCTAATTATCAATTTAGTCGTTAAAAACAATTAGTATATCAAATATTAAAAAGCACTGAAGTATGGATTTATTCGAAATAGTCAGCACTTGAGGTCAAATAAATTTTATTTTTATTAATTTAATTAATTTTTCTCTGAATAAAAGTGTTGTATAGTAGAGTATAATTGTGGAAAAACTCTTAATATTCAGGTGTTCCAAAAGTCGGTCCACAATAATTGCATTGCACACAAATTAGAGACAGATATGTTTTTACTTAATTTATAATAACAGTCAAATATTATAACAAAATCAGTGATTTAAGCCCTTATACATTACTATTAAGTAAAGAATAATAAATTATGTTTGGGTTCATACCAGAATCGGTTCAAGAGTTTAAAGAATACTATATTTAGAACTTAGAAGTCTTTAAACTTATAACACCTGATATTCTTAAGAGGGATATTTGCGAGTGTTGAGGAACCGAATCCAAATATATTTTTATGGCATAATTGTCATGTCATGTCATGTCATGTAATACCATAACTAAAAATTCATATAAAAAATGCTAACCGGCATAAGCGCAATAGATATAGCATTTTAAAAATCATATTTCCCATTGATTTCAATTTATATTAAAATTTGCGTATGAATTGATATATAAAATACTAATTCTATATTTAAAAATTTTCTATTACAGAGATCAAAACCAAAGAAACCTAAAATCTATTTATAGGTGTTTTTTGGTGCAAAATTCGAAAATGAAGATATATTTTGATTCAAATTAATATCTTTCGAGTTATTCAACTTTTTCAGTTACTATTAATAATTATAGTCAATTATTAAATGAATAAGAATTCAATGCTTTTCTATGAAAATTTTGATTTTTAAATGCTATATCTTTGACGCTTATGCCGGTCAGCATTTTTTATATGGATTTTTAGTTATGGTATGACATGACATGACATGACAATTATGCCATAAAAATATTTTTGAAATCGGTTCCTCAATACTCGCAAACATACCTCTTTAGTGATATGTCTCGCAGAACTTAGAAAAGAATTAATTTATTTTGAGAAAATGGAATCTTTTTGTAAAATAATAGTTTATAAATATAATTTAATGTATATTTGATTATTTTTATTGCCAATAATGCTTTTAAACAACCCCACTTGTCTGTG
>JAQGAM010000994.1:0-10545 GCA_034697665.1 Nanhermannia comitalis
GGAGATCTCACTGAAGCCCATGTTGAAAACCAGCGAGATTTTTACAGGGATAACCCAGTGTCGGCGTGGGCGAAAGTCGGGTAGCGTAGGTATATAAGTTGAGGAGTATGGATAAGTATATATTGTTTAAGTTGAATTAAAATCTATTTTGTTTTTTCACACTTCACAAGAATCCTACGACATATGAAATTGTCATTAAAAATTGTTTTGTGATTTGTTTCCATTGTTATAGGGGGAGGTGTCAGCTAAAAAAAAATATTTCTAAAAATATTTCTATAAATTTTCTCATAAAAAAGATTATTTCTAGAAATTTTACATCACTAACATGTTAAACTCATGAAATCTGCTAAAATTTAAAATAATTTAATACTAAATATTACAATATGTAGTGTTTTAATATTTTTCTGGTGTAGAGAAAGGTGTATATTAAATATTAGCAAAAAAACTTAATTTCCAAACTTTTTACGATCTTAATTGTTTATCTGATTTGCATTTTGACAAATTATAATGACATTCAATACAAATTATGTTATTTTAGAAAACGAATTCCCTTTAAAAATCATTTGAAATCAATGTCAAAATATATTATATTACAAGAACTTCATTTACTTTTTATTACATATTTCTTATCGCATTAAAATCTGAGCTAAATATAGTTCCCGTTTGGGATTATTTATTTTCTTATATATTTCAATATATAATTTAAATAAGTTATGTTATCATTCACTTGACATGAAATTTTGCTTTCATATTCAGCCGCCGAATAAATAGTCTTCAATTCAATTTACATTATATTTTACAAAACTGAAAGTTAGTCATTCATTCATTATCTTTGAATTGAGCTCTTTTATGAATACTTCGAATGATTGACACAAAACTTGTCAAATTGAATAACTTTAATAATGTTTTAGAAATCTTAATAAATCAAACAATAGCTTTGAATTAGTGTTTAAGAATTTTTTGTTTGTATTGTATTTTTTCTGTATTAATTAATTAATTTTTTATTTTATTTTTTAAAACAATGACAATCTTTATCGAGAAATATCACACAAAACACTTGACAACTATATGTTTGTTAACCTCTTAGTGATTGCTAAATATAATACACTTTTGCTTACATATGAACCGATATGAACAGGTTTGAAGAACATTAGAGAATTCTCCGAAATATTTTGTTTATTGAACTCAATAAATATCTATATTTTTAGTATTCATGACTGATGTGTTGAGTGATAGCAAAGAAAAAATGAACCTAAAAAACTCCAAGACATCAAATTAATTCTCATAGTAGTTCTATGTGTGTCGCATACCAACAATATTTTAATTTATTAGTCTAAGTATGAGATACATGAGTCTCACAAATAATTTTTGACTTACTTTTTAGTTTTTTTAGAATTCTTCTGTTATGAAAAATATTTATCTCTCTATTGTGAAAGATTTTCATATATAGGTCACTAATTTAATTAAATTCAACACAATTCTAATGAATTTGTAGTATTTTTATGAAAAAACATATTAATTTGGTTTTAAAGAGATGGGGAAAATGTTTTTCTTGAAAACAAGTTTATGATTGATCTCATATTTTATTCTTAAAATATTTATATACATTTGAAAAATAAATATACTTTATTTTCATATCTTTAATCTATTCTCTCTATTTTCATCCTAAGGCTATTTACACTGTTTGTGTTTGGTATCCATTTCATAAATGAACGATAATTTGCGAATTTTTTGTCAAGTTTTGATGAAATCTGATCCGCAGATAATGGCAGAGAAAACCGCCAATAGATTCTCATATTTTGTTAGTCTATAAATTTTTATAAACCACAAAATGTCGTATTTAATTCTCAAATAACTGTTTAAATTGACTTTTATGATACCAGATGTGTAATGCATTTTCATGAGATTAAACTTTCAAAAAGTAATTTTGAGTTTCAAGTAATTCTCACCTAAGTATTGATCTTTTTTCTTAGGAAAGAATAATTTATTCTTTACTTAATTACCGCATAATTTAGATATTATCCGATTCTATTCTGACAGCACATCAATTTTGGGAGAACTTCATTATCATTTAATTAGTTTCTTCAAAGATTATTTATATATATATTAAATTTTTAAGTTAAAACTGATGTTTTCGTAAATATTAGTAAATACCTGCGGTTACTTTACAGACTAGAAATATGATATCTAAATAACTTATTATGAAGTTTACTTAATAAACTTTTTTGTTTAAATATTGCTCAAAATTTTTATGATTTAAAAAAATTTCAAATTTTTTCTTTAAAATCTGTGTTTCAAAAATTTCCTGTTTTTAGATCATTTTGTATAAATACATATATCTACAAACAGTGATGTTCAAAACTCTATCGTTTTTACTAATAATAAGTTGTTTCATATTTCTTAATAAGTTATATCAGTTTATATTTTTTGCAAAGTATCAATTTTTATAATTTATATTATTTTTTATTCAGTATTAAAAAATTCAGTCATAGAATCGCATAAATTAACGCATATTTGATACAATAATTTTTTTGTAAAAATAACCATGAAAGTGCTCGAGCGTAAATATTTCCCGAAACTTCCTAGAGATAGTTGGTTTTACTTATGAATTGTGTACAGTAAAATACAATGTTCTCAAAAATCCGGTGTATCTGTATATAGTAGATCATCATTTTGTTAATCCTGGAAATCATTTTATAGTAAACTCAGGAAACTTTAGGATTTTAGAAATCTTTTAATTTCTAGTATACTGTAACTGTGCATTTATATTTTTGAAATTCGCTTAAAATTAAACCATTTATCAGATATTGTTGATTATTGATATTAAATATTATATCACTTAACAAAAATTTATGGAAGCTTTAAAAGAAAATTATTGTGAATAAATTGTCGATTTCATAAGTTTGTCAAATTATATGATGAATTAAATAATTCTTCAGTTCTCTCCAAATGAATTTTTGTATTGTTCCAGATCAACACTTTACACATTATTTTTTAGACGATCTACAAATATGATGCCATCAATTATTATATAACTGAAAATTAGGTTGAAATTTATCTAATTATTGCATTTATTCGACGTGATATGAATTGAAAATTTTATTAAACCTTTTAAGTATTTAAACTTTTTAATTCACATGAATTTAATCTAAACTTTATATTTGCCACCTTCACCACTGCCAACATCCTAAAAATCAAAGGGGTTTGTATTTTTGAAAACGCCAAGAAGGGAAATACTTTAACAAAGCTCTACCCTTTGGATAACCTGATTGTTATATTACTGTAAATGCTATTTCAATTATTTTCTCATTGGAATCTATATTTTGCTTTCAGGTTCAATAAATTTATTGATTGATATTTTGTGTTCTGCCAAAAATTCGTTAAATTTTTGCAAATCATTTAAAATGTTTGCTGACTAAAGCCTACCTCAAGAAGAAATAGCTTTATTATGATGTTTACATGGCTTAAGAGAAAAGCAAATAGTCTTTTTTGAGAATTATAAAAAATTTATAAATACACGCAACATAAATACCTATCAATATTTATATTAGTTCTTAAAACAAAATATCACTTTCAATAACTAAGTATTTTAAAGTTAATAAAAGTAATATAAAAATATTATACTTTAGTTAAAAGTTAAGACAATAAAATCATTATTTTTTATATTTCGATTAATAATAAGTTGAGATAAATATTTAAATTTTAAACAATATGACTGATTATCCCAAACAAAACAGAGAATATTCATAATTTATACAAAATCCGTTTAAACTCGGAGTTTTCAGAAACTCAGAGTAAATAATAAAAAACTCAAATTCAAAACGTTTTGAAAAAATAAGATAAGAACTTATTATTCTTGGTATGTCGTAATCCGTCCTCAATTCTTATATTTTTAGATTTGCGAACATTCTGAGCACCAAAAAAAGTAGAATTTCGGACAAATACTACGGCTGTGAGTATAAGTTATTAATAAACTAATACGAAGTCCTAACTTATGGATCAGTGTCAGTCTTGTTAGGATTACATGCTATTGATTGCAACAATGTATATAAACATTTAATGTGGTTGCGTCTCAAATATACAGTAAGCTATCATTAAAAGTAAATTACATAAAACTAATACATCTTATATTGAGCTCAAATAAAAGGAAATAATTCCCTAAACTTAATAGTTTCAAAACACGATTGCAATAAAATCGAAGCCTACAGGCCTACAGAGTTTAGGAGTCGGCGTATAAACAATACCTGACTCAATACAATTTCTGGACGTAAGACACACACTGTATATATAGTCGAGTATCTGTAAAGTGGCGTGAAATGTACATCCGAAGCATGTGTGGCATTCATGATATTGACTTCTTAGAGAAAAAGCTTCTAAGGTTTTAGTCGAATGTGTATTAACTTTTATAGTATAGTTGGAGAAAGTTTTTAGTTTTGTTAGTCGTATACATGGTATTATCAGAGACTGTGAACTGTGCCAGAAGCCAATATGAATAATTCACAGCTAAAGCACAACCAATTTAATAGCTTATATCCCAAATGTTAACTGAGAAGAAGAGGCTTACTTTTGTTTTTAAAGTGTGTGCCGACGACTGTGCGGAAAAATTGAGAGTTGTATTTCTTGGTCACGTTCAACAGCATTAACTGTAAAATTATTGGGTGGTGTGTTCTCTTATTATTTACCGTTTAGGTGTTTTCACTATCAATCGCTTGAGGTGTGGGCTATATCTCAAATGCTTCTCAACAATTAGTATTTTTATTTCATTTGAGTTTTGCTCATTTTTTTCGCTATTTTTTTCTTCATTTTAATGAAGTCATGCAATGATTATTTGCCTCTATTATTGCTGTTATCATTATTCGTGTTATATTTTGAAACATGGAATACACCAGCCTTTCCACCAGATGTGCCATCAATAATAAACAAACTCAACTTAAAGTAAGACAAGTTTATTAACATTACTTTTTTTATTAGAGTATTCTATTTTTTCATAACTTTGAACTTTTAGATCAATACTAAACAAACTAAGATTTTCAAAAAATCAAGTTTTTATGTGAAAATTCTAATTATTTTAATTGAACTTCTAGTCGAAAATTTTCGCCTTCTAGTGCTTTTAATTTAGTGGACTATTGATTATACCTCTAGTTTAGTTGCCTTTATAATCATTTTATAAGTTTTAAGTAGAATTTTCTGATTCAAATCCTTTATCTTTAAATAATTACTTTTCTAAATATAATTCTGTTTAGTTTTCAATTTTATTTATAATTTTGCTGAACTATCAAAAGAGTTAAAAACCTCATAAAATTAAACTATTGATAATAATAAACACTCTGAATGGCTTTGAAATTGAGATTTTAAACTAATGGTTATTATAATTATTTATGTTTTACAATCTTATCGAGAAAATTGAAATTCGACTCATATTTGATGCAAACTTTGATACTTATGACAGCAATACGTGACAGATATGAATGGTCTTAAAAAAATATATTAAGAGTAATACAATTTTCATGACTAATGAGAGCTTAAAATATGAATATTATTTAAAAGAAAATCTTAAAACATAAGTTATATTAAATGAATGTTATGAATGAAGTTTAACATTTAAAATCGAGATCACAGACAGTATTCAAAGCTCAACATTTTTTTTAAAGCTTAACATTTTTTTAAAGCTCAACATTTTTTGTTTGTTCACATTTTTGGAAAGTTAAACGATAAAATTTAATAGTATTTCCAAACCATTTATTATACTACATATACCGTCTCATCGCCACCTTTTAGTTGCTGTATATGTTTGAAAGTTTCAATTTTATTCTCGATAATGCAAAAAATGAAAAGTAATTCTAAGACGTTTTGGTCGTGACCAACCTTCTAAGGGATTTTGTGCTCTCATTTCACTGATTCCATAGCATATAATGTTAAACAAAAGGTTTAGTGATCCATCATTTGGAAAACACGAGGATAACTAATTTGGAAAAGACTGGCAAAGCATTTAGAGTGGTCTTAAGAAAAAATTCAAAATGTCAATCGAGGTGTCAGATCAATATTCGGTTGATACCATTTTATTTGATTAAAATATAATTGACTCATTTTTTTAGCTTTAGTTAAAAGTTTAATTAAATCTCTTATACTTTTTACTACTTTAATACTAGATTTTCTTTAATGGAAAATTATGGCAAAATTTAAGCTTATTATTGAAATATTAGTGTTTTAATCATTTCTATATTTACAGAAAATTTGTTTTTATATTAATAGAGTTTAGTTTTATGTAACTATGAATTTACATAAATATTTTTACAAAACTAATAATATACTACTAGTATGAGATACGATATAATTATTTAATTAGCTTTTATAGGCTTTTAAAATAATTAAAATGTTTTTGTGTATAATTTTTTCTAATGAAAGAAAATATTTAATTGGGGCTCTTTGTTAAGTATCTCTCATTTTTGTCAATTATAAAAAGTGTCTCATCTTAGAGAAAGAACTTTAAAGCAATGAAATATACAGGGATTTTATTTATTGAAATTTTTACCCCAGATATTAAGCTTTAAAATGATACCAATAATGTAATTTTAAATTAAGCCATTTTTCAAAAAAAAAAAAAATTAGTCCACTTTATTAAAACTGAACCTTTGTATATTAGATTTATTTATTCTAAATATTTATTTTCCGTTGATATGCATTTACTTGCATTAAATAAAATAATATATTTTATATCAAATAAATTAATGCTAAGTCAAGTGAATTTATAATTTTATTTTATAATTTTCACTGAAAAAATGTTCAGATCAATATACGATTATAATCTGCCGATCAAGTGTTTAAAAATTAACAATTTGTTAATTTAATTAGTTTTCCAAAAGTAATTTGCAAAACGGTTTTCATCGTTTCAAAAATACATAAAATTAAAATAAATTGTATTTTTTCGTGATATCATATCATTTTATTTTTTGTTTATATTATAATAAATGATAGACTCAATAAAAAAAATTGACGAACAATTTTATCTTAATATTATGCATAACTATATACTGAATATACTGTATAAACCGGTAAAACATTTTCTTTTATAATTTATTTATTTCTCTTTCGATTTGGAAGAACAAAAAAATCATTCATATGATTATTTAAATTGCTATTTATATAACTTCAAAGAAAAGTAAATAATATTCAACTTATTTATCAATCGACGCTTTTCTGAGGCAAAGTTTGTTTGCCTGCGGACTGAAAAGAGCCGAACAGAGCCGAATAGAGCTGCATTCGTTGTGATGTCAATATAAAAGCCACATTTTATTTCCTTTCGTTCTTCAGAAGCGACTGAATAGCTATATTGCCCGATGGGTGTGATTTTATTGTTGTTTCTTTTTAAAAAGTGTCTCATTTATCTTTATTTAACCAGTAAATGCTTCAATGATAGAGATAGGCTTACTTTCGATTCATTCATTACAAGCAATACTTATCTTATTTTCTATTGACTTGAGACCAGAGGTATCTGAGTAGAGACTCGTGAGTGCACTCGAGACCAAATTTCTTTTAAATTTAAGCACATTTTGGTTCAATTTAGAATTTTTTATAATTATAAAACACTTTTTATTCAACTCTTATAAACCTGTACTAAAAATGCTTATCTCAAAGTACTTTAAGAATACTTTAAGAATATTTTAAGAATAAGACACACAACAAGAATCCATAATGAGAATCGAGACTCGAAAATATCCGTCTCTGCCCAAAAAAATTCTTAAGAATAAGAAAATAAAGTCCCAAAAAGTTGTCTGTTTTTTACATCTTTCAGTATAAACACAATTAATGTTTTTCCTCTGAATTCCCTTAACTTAATATTGACTTCTCCTACATCTCTCTTTAAGTGCTTCGACTAATTTCCAACCCCTTTATCCAAGAGATGGGATCCAAAGGAGAAACTAATTAAGTGCTAAAATCGAGTTAAGAACCTTTTGGCATTAGTGCCAAACCAGTACTAATATAAATAAGAAGCCTCTACTCTAGATATCGTATGGCAGCCATACTTTGCTAACTATTTTCGCAAACACAAAATCAATTGCGCTCATGTAACGTAAGGTAACAAAAATATTCTTAAGCTTCCTTTCCTAACAACTTTATCTTCAGTATTATTTTCGACTCATGTCTAACAAACTCTGGATATTTTCTTTAAATGAAAAAAGTTTTTCTTCTCTCACATGTTTTGTCTTCTTTTGTGATACAAATTGAGTATAGGATCTATTTTTCTCAAACTTTACTGTTTAGACTTTACAAAAGTTTTGTATTAGAAAAACAGGTTTCAGGTCAATATCAAGCAGTTGTCTAAATCAAAGTGGACATTGACATTGAAGAGCTAGTATTGAAAAGCACTGTAAACACTTCTCATACTTCACAAGAAGGTCTTGATTTCCCCTCAGATTTCACTTTCTCTAAGCGAAAAGACTACTTTCCTGCCCAACTCCTCTTGACCAGAGAGACAATTGCATTACAGGGGTTCTCATGGCTAATGCTAATAATGGCAACAATATATTTCTCTTATGAGACAATGTAAATAATAGATAAGGTCTTAATTTCTATTATTATCTCAATTGAAAACAATATTTTTGATAAATGAATAATTCTTTTCTAAGTTTATTTACATAAATAATCAAAATAAGTAATAACAGTCATTTACAATATCTATATCTATTCACGAGGGGAATTTAATTTACTATAAATCATCGTTAACTTACTAATCAATTTTAAATGCTGTATAAAATTACTTTAATTATTCAAAAACAAAAATATATTAAAATTAATTACATTTTTAAATAACTTAAATTTTTAACTTTTTTAAACAACTTTAAACTTTAATCAAAAATAAGTTATAATTTTGAGATCTAATACTTGATAAATAATAAATAATACAAACGGTGATATTTTTTAAACAATGTATTTAAAAATATACATTCATGCGACAGAACATGATATTCAGAAAGAAAACTTAAAAACAAAAACGACTTCTAATTATAGTACAAATTTTGGCATTTCCTAAGACGCAGGGCCGGAAACTATTGTATAGATTCGAGTCTTACTGCTGGCATACAATTGTCTCTTCAATTGAAACATTTAATTGTTGTTTATTGTTCTATTAATTTAATTATAATAACATATTCAAGAGTTTAGAAAAGTTTATATTATTAATTACAATAAGGAAATAATACGAGGAAATTATACATTAAGTTAACGAACAACTATTTTGTTACATAAGCTTAAATTAATATGCGTTACATCAATGCTTTATTATTGAGGAAGTTTTTAGACTTAATAACTGACGAGTGAGTGTAAAGTTTATAAGAAGCAATTTTCATGCTGTTTCTTGTAATTGAAAGTACTTCGTTTGACCTTATCTGACCCCAATTGTAAGTAATATTTTAAAAGCAGACTTATAAGTCTTGCAGCAAAAAAATCCGTTACATTATTTCAAGTAAAGCTATATTTGATAGTTACGAATATATTGATGGCTGTTAGACATGAAAGGGTGCATCAAAAGAAGAGGCGATTAGGGAGAGCGTGAAACTTGTTATTTTATAATCATTTTAATAGGCAATTATTGCAAAGCGCTGATGCCTCTCAGCTAAAGCTTTTATATCGAATTACATCGAACGAAATATTATGCAATATTTTTAATGGGGATCCGTTCGAAATTTCAAGTTTGATATTTGAAGCTTTTTAAATATAGACAACTGGAGAACTGATGAACGGAATATTTAACTTTTTATCTGAAATTTAATTTAAAAATTGGTTAACAGTTACTTTTTAAAGTCAACAAATTGATAGTTAAAGAATTTATTTTAAAATTAAAAATCCATTAAACTATTGAATAATTACTTCATAGACTAATACACAACTGATACACAATGCTCACAAGTATTGTTATATTTCTCTCAAATTATATGTAAAATTACAAATAATTTTATTAATTTTAAAATAATTGATAAATAAAAATTCCAAAAATTCTATTGTATTCTGTGTTATATTGATAATTATAAACTTAGTACAAGTTAGGAACAGAATTTTCGAAATTTTGCGCGAACACCAGTTTCATTGCCATCGGATATTCACACTGTAAATCTTGCACTCAGGCAAGGATTGGATAAAAACAAGAAGAAATTTTCTCCCTTTCTCTCACACTAATACTTGTGTTTAGTGAAGTGAAGAAAACGAGACGAAAGACAGATGAAATGTGCCGAAACTGCATAGATAGACACCGGTTATATAGAAAAATAACATATTTCCACTTTATTGATCTTATTTTGCTTATGTTGTTTTGCCCATCATAGAGCATGTCCTTGTCTTTGGTGGTAATAATCTTACAATAGAATTCCCGAACGGCTAATATTTCAGGAAACAATGATTTGAATGACATTTTTTCGCTATTCAGCGAATTCATGCATAAATAAAATTTATGGTAACAAATACTGACAGCAAAATTCTAACTAAAAAACTGATGATGTTATTATATTTGGTCCGTGAAAATTGTCAATTTTGAACCAATTAAAGACCCAT
>JAQGAM010000995.1:0-10538 GCA_034697665.1 Nanhermannia comitalis
GATCTATGAACCGTATGGCAAACCTATTGTGAGCTGTATTCGTGAGATATTGTGAAATACGCGAAATCCGGTTGAGATATGGGATGAATAAGAGAGAGACTTCTTCAGGTGCAAAAAGTTGAGGGTGGATCACATCTATAGACAGGTAGTGGTAAAGGTAGTGCCGGTGGTAGTGATGCTGCAAAATGTTGTTCTCAGTAATTATTCTCAACTGTAAACTGAGCTTTTCTTATAGAAAAAGGTGTATAAAAAATATTTTTCTTTTCACAAAGAATTGAATAAATCATGCTTTTGATACCCATTACAATAAACATTAATGGTGTAGCTCTTTTAGTAATGGTATTTTTGGTTTTATTTTTTAATTAGGATAACATCTAATGTCTCAGAATCGTGAACTAACTTTTTGTATATTATTTTTAGACAAGCCTTCAAAGTATATAAATTATTCAGAATATTTGTGAATAAGGATAAGCACCTTTGTTCAAAATGAGCTTTTGGTGGTTTTAAATAAATTCAAATCGAGAAATAATTGATCCGAGTGTTGATCTCGCTATTTGTGTACACAAAACAGTATTTGAGCTCAAAAACAAATGATAGCTTCACTTTATTTTTCTCTACATTAGTACTAAATGATGCGTTAAATGTATTTTTCTACTGTTTTCCAAACTTTTTAACCATTTGTTTGGTTTTATTATTACTGTATTTGCAGAGAAAGGCCACAAATTTTCATCACTTAAACAGTCTTTAAAAAAAGATTATGTGTTAAACAAAAGTCTTACTTTGGTCTAAATTCATCACAAGTGATGCATATTATTATATGTTAGAAATGCAAATATAAGTTACGGCTACTGGTTATCAGTTGAGAGAAATGAGCAAAAAAGAGTTCTCATATTAGTATAACGTCTAGTGTTAACGCGTCTCAGAATAAGAAGTAGTAATAATTAGTTTATTTGGTTTCTATCATATTCGGCGTCTCTCTCTTTCCTATGCTTTTATGTTTTAACTCATTTCACTTGTAAAGCGGCTTTTCTTAACGCAAAAACAAACACCGCTATAGAGAGAGAGCTTTGAGTGTTCTGTACAGAGAATGTTAGTCACGATTTAGCCCTTTAGCAGAATTTTTCTTCAGCCGCGAAGTATTAGCAAAAGAGAGCAAATATATAATACATGAGAGACTGTGTAATACATGACTGACTAACAACTGATTCAATGCATAGCTTTTTATGACTGATCACAGAAACAGTTCATTAGCTGTCATTTGATTATAAGCTGAACAATTATGAATACCATTTGTAACTCAAGTAATGTTTTGCACTTTTTGCAAATACTATTGGCATCAGTTTCTGTTCACTTGTAATCCGATAGTGCAGTGAAAGGTCAGTAAAAGTGTTGTAAATAAAGTATTTGCTGTCCACAGGATGTGTCTCTTTTTGCTACTTGTCTTGTATTTTGGGTCTCATAGTATATTACAATTTGAGGGCTTTAAGGGTTGCCAAAGACTGCACTCACACTCTATGGGGTCCAATCTATTTAACTTTGAGCCTATTGTATGCCTACATACACTTCACTAACTTATATACAAATTACTGTCGAAGAGAAAGCTTCACAAAAGTAAAAACTCTTCAATGACTTCTTAGGAGAGGGAAAGACAAGTATTGACTTCTATTTCCTGTCCTCGCTATACAATCGGTTTATTTGTTTGAGTGCGAAAAGTGAAAGTCGACTCTAAGAGAGGAAACTTATTCTCACTTATTTGCTAATTGATAACAATTCGAAGAAATTGTGCCAAAAATGCAAAAACACTGAACAAAAAGTACACAAAGAATAACAGGAATGTATTTAAGTTTAATTTAGTAATAATTTTTAAAATTATTTTATCTTTTTACAGGTCTTTGACTAATAATAAGGTCATTTTCTGGGAAACAAAATATATGATAATTCAAAACCCATAACACTTATTATACATTATTGTATAGACATATTGGTGAAAATGGCTTTTAGTCTAAAGCGCTGGCCTTTAGGGTAATCGTGTCTTATATGCATTGCCTGTGATGGCGCCGAAGACTCTCATCAAACAATTAGATTAGAAGTGAGTCTCCAGTGACTCGTGAGTGAAGGTGGACGCGACTCTATAGGCGCCACATCTTATTTGGACACTCTGTTGATTGGTGTTAAGGTGGTCACAGTCACGACCAAATGCGACCGAATCGGTGCCCGAATTTGACAGCCAATGGTTTTGACTTTGAGTTATTGGTCTTTACTTTAGCTGTGCTTTACTTTACGTTTTTTTATTTAGTCGGCAATAAAATTACTGTTATTACTGATGCGCTACAAAAATGCTAAAAATTAGTTCTGTTTAAAAAATAGACTGAGAATAAAATTATAGAAAATTTTGTTTAATTATTTGTAATTTGTTTATAAAACTTGTAGAAAATCATTTGTTCTTAAGGTATATAAAAATATTCTGTATTACTGATAGACTATTGTTGTGTTAATAAACTTGAATCTCAATAATAATAATAATAATAACTTTATTTCTGATTAATTAAAACACTAATTAAGCGGCGAATGAAATATTTTTTCAATTCAGAAATTGATTAATAGCTTTTATTGATCTCAAGATAAGTTCAAATGTATTGTTAGTATTGACAACACCTTTAAAAGAGTATAATTAAGAAACAAATCATTTTCAACACATTATACGGGTTTGAAAATATAGAGACTTTTTTCTTTCATTAAATAATTTTATGATTTTATTGAGATATAAAAAAATTTTAAGGCAAATTAAATTTAAAAATAATACATTCCCAATGTATTTCTGGTAAAAGTTTCGAGTCTAGCAAAAAATTGTTATCTTTAAACGAATTTAAATAGGACTTTGTTTCAAAAGTTAATCTGTTAATGAAGTTAATGACTTGTTTTTCGTCTCAAGTAATGAATATTTACTCAGAATTTTGTGTTTAAATGTTTAGATCTATCAAAAGTCTCTAAACTTGTATTTTCTTAAAATGTTTACTTGAATAGAGTGTTCATTAAGAGAGAGAGAGAGAAAGAAATAGAGAGGGAGGGGGAGGGGAGGGATAAGAGGGGGACAGAAATTAAAAAGTAAATAGTTTAACACATTTCTAAAATTGAAACTTTGAAAGAAATGAAAAGAAAAGAAATGATTGTTAAATCTGGTCCAACAGTAACAGTACTGTTTGAGAGTCAGTCTGAAGTCTCACTTATTTGAAACCTAAGACTTGGTAAAAAGTTGTGCAACATTAACATCCATTTCGTAAGTCTGTATCACATTTTGACATATTGATGATTGCGAATCACCTCTTCTTTGGGGTCAGACATGAGGAGAAAATTTTGAGTTTAACTCAAAACAAAGTCAGTTACTTAACAAATCAGTAGTTTCTGAATTAAAGCCTCAAATATGTGCTGCATTACCAGCACTACCACTACAGTACGTGTTAGTGTGAGCTCAAAGTCTGGCTCTTGTCAAACGCTATGTCAAACCCAACGACCACTTGATCTCTTATGCAACTGAACGGCACTGAAGTTATGCCACTGAACTGTACTCTTCTCGTTTACAGTACAGTACAGTACATGCAGTCATACACTCATATATTTTACTATAACTCTCATATTACACTCTCTTTGAGTAATCAGTGGCGTAACTCGACTCACAATATATTATGAGAAAAATAGCTTATAATGCGATATACTTTTCAGCATTTTGTAAATGTTATTAACTTTTCAAAAATTGATCTCAAAATTAGATTTTATTTTCAAAAAACTGTAATCATAGAGAATCTGTTTTTTATTATTAGCTGACAATTATTTTTTTTGTACCGCTAACCAGAATAGTAATAAAATTCCGCCACCACTTAAAGCACTAATTTTTTCTCTCCTCAAAGTCCATAACAGTAAATCTTTTTATTTAACAGTATTTTTGTTTTTGTTTTGTAACGAAAAGTTCTGTTTAGATAAAAGTACAGAAATCACTATAAAATTAAAGCATAGCATAGAAAACGTATTCATTTCTTTTGATCAATCTTTTACTGCTTTCTGGTCTTTAATTATAAACTACTTCTTCTGCAGCTTTTGATCATTTTTATTGATAACGAATAAGATATGTGTGTGAATCGGGGGAGTAGTTGTTGGAGAACATGTAAAGCTGTATACACTCGAAATTAACAGACTTTAAAAGGACCTCAATTTTTCAAAAGTCTATTCACGAGTTTATAATTTGGGCCCAATTGAGAAAAAGATGCGAATATTTTTGCATAAACAAAATACTAGAGAATATATGTTTATATTTATGGGATTATCTGATTTGAAATCCGGTTTTCTTTCTCTGATAGTATTTTTATTCTCCAAATTAGAGTTCAAAAGGATTTTTACCGAGAGTTTAGTTATAAAACTGTGTTTAACTACAAAATAATTAGATTAGTTTTGAGATAGTTATCGAAATTGTGTCAGAACTATATGATTATATATTAATATATCTTTTTTGCTAAAAGTATAGACTCTTTGCAGAAAAACTTTGATTTACTGTTCATTTAATGAATGACCTGATTGTGGAAAAAAGTGTATAATATTCTCTCATTTTATGTTTAGTTTACACAAAAGAATAAATTGGTTTAGAAATCAATGGAAATGATTGAAAACTGAGCAAAAGATTTCAATCAAGTTTTTAATTCTTAATCGATTATTAAACTCAAGAATAAAAATTTCAGCTTTGAATAAATTTGAATTTTTCTATTATTTCATGAGAATTGGGTTAAAAATATCTAAATTGGATCAAAATATTCGGTCAAGAGATCAAAAATGTTCATCAAATTTATTATTTAATAATAGGTATAAGAGATTTAAATATAAAGTTTGCAATTATTATAACTAACAGTTAAAACAAGAATAAAAACTGAATTTTTATTAACACTGATATGAATTGATAACAATTTTATTAATAAATTGTATTATAATGTAAAACATATTTTCCTAAGTCATGAAACTTTAGCCGAAAAAAATAAACTTTATTGAAATACTAAAGGGAGTGAATTGAATTCATAGTTATTATGCTATAAATGAGCTCATTATTCAAATTTCTTAAAGTTTTTTATGTCTTGTTTGGATGCGTTTCAAACTTTTGTTAAGAAATTCTTTACACACAAAACTGTTATTTCTATTGAGTTCATGCCATTAAGAGTACTTTGAATTTGAGCTTACAATAAAAATATATATTATTTACTATTTATATGAATAATAATAAAGAAGAAGTAAAGATAAAAGTATATTAATCCGAAAGAAATTACTGTTTATTATACGAAAACATAGTAATTATTCAATGAAAACGCATTCATATCTTATTAAACAATAATAAGGATAAATTTCATACAAAATCTAAAAAAAATTTATACAAAATCTAAAAAATTTTATACAATGAATATAAGAATATTGCATATTCTGATCCAATAGTTGTTTGTTGAGGTGGAGCTAATGTTTGGTAAAAAAAGACGCCTTTCTATTGCATACCTATTGTAGATGCAATTTTACTGACATGAAAGTTAAGCTACTTCTTGAGCATTGCTTCTGAAGATGACTTCTTAAGGGAGACTAAATTCCAACTGAGAGTTAACCTCAAATCAAATGTTAAGCTTTTGTATTCTTTAGGCATTTAATTGCATTAATGACACAATAATTGATTAAATACTTTTGAATACAAGAAAGTAATCCTTATTTTTGTCAATTAAATAAATTAAAAAATGTCTATTTTTTGCATTCAAAGCAAAATATATAATTTGAACATTAATTCTGTTATAATGTCATACACTCATACACTCAAACATTACATAATGAATCGGTTTTCTGAGGGTTAAGATATTATCACAAAAACTAATGTGGAACTAAACTAAACGAAAAACTTTATTTTATTGGAGAAATGACTGTAATATAGGGTCAACTTTTTTGATATACTGTTCAACTCAATTGAATGCTAACTCAATACTAATTATGTAAAGTTTTATGCCATCTTTTATTAGGAAAGACAAGTCAGCCTGTTATCAAACTATCTGTCAGTATTCAAATATTAAATTTAATAATTATTATTAAATTCAATTAATATAATTAAATATTTTTATACATTTTTTGATGGAAATATCCGTTAAATCATTAATTGAAACCTATTTTGCACTCAATTATAATTGAAATATAAAATGGAAAAACATTTTTCTAATTAAAAGCAAATAAAAATTGAAACTTTATATTAATTTATGATTGAAAGCAAGTTTTAGTTCATTATTAATGGGAAAAACTTTTGTAATTATCACTATTTAAAAGAATTTTCTGAACAATCATTTATGAACACAATCTTATCATTTGTCGGCATTTCACTAACAAAACTGTCGGCAAAACTTTCAATAACTCTTTGTCATAGTATTGAAGAACTTTTTATAATTATTAGATATTATTTACAAAATCCTTATTTTAATTGAAGATTCCTTTTGTTCGGACTCTTAGGAAACGCATTTATATGAATATTTTAATTGAACTCAAAGTTTAACTAAAAAAAACATCTCTTAAGTAATAATTAGCTGAAAACTATGCTTTTTATGGTTAGATTTGATAAAACATTCTTCAAAAATATGTGTATTTCTATTTGGTCTAATACTTTGTTTTTGTAGTCTTAAAATTTTAGGTAAACTTTAAATCCTCTTTAGAAAGAGAGAACATAAAGAAACAAAAAACTTATTTATAAAACGATTTCTGAAAAAAGGAAATCTAATCTCTGTAGTCATCTCTTAAAAACACGAATCTATTCCTCAATTTGCATAATATTTCAAAAATCCTTACAAATGAATGAACCGAATGTTCACAAATGCTTAACAGTTGTCAACGTTAGCCATAACATAAATCATAGACTTTGCGAATATCAACACTGCTATCATTAACAACGACTTTCATCTCTTGAAAGAAGAAGACATATATTCCTATGACATGATATGAATAATCTAATTATGAGAAGTTGTGCTCATATTTTCATATGCTTTTAAGCATTAGTTACTTATAAAGTACTTCTTTGAAAAGGACTTATTTTTTGCTACTTTGTTATTGTGCTCACTCTCAACACAATGACATAATTCTTAAATATCTTGAGACAGTGGTTGCAGAGAAGGGACACATACTGTGATAGACTGTAGACATTCAACAGTCAGAAATTTAAAGCTATTTATTTTTTTGGTCCTTATTATTGTTCAGAACATTACTTGACTTATGTCTAACTTTTATATTTTTCATAGACTTCATACAACTTTATTCAGAATTTAGAAAATATATCATTGAGTTGTGAAATGGCTATCAATTCATGTTTCAAATCTCAGACCTCAAGTAGGTTTCAATTTTTCATTCACTGGAATTTATTGGTAGATATAAATAAGATTTTCATAAATCTTTGTTAAAAGTCAATGAGAAATATGAAAAATTTGATATAAAAATTGTTGCAAAGCTGTTATGGGAATGAAATGTTTTTAGAGATTATTTGAAAGTTTTGACCAATAATTCAGTTTTGCTAAAAGTGAATGAAAAAACTTGAGTTTAATGAATGAAAAATTTAGTGTAAAATCTTTGGTTATTCAAAAAAATAGTGGTTAACATCCGAATAGCATTTAGTATGAGATCATGGGTTCAAATCGTGATTTAAATCTTGTTTAAGCAAAAACAGTGACTGAAAATTAGTGGCAAAAAAAGAAAAAACAAAACGCCGTTTCGGAGAATGGTTTTTAATATGAGAGACGAATGAAAGACAGAGAGAACTTATAGCATAAAAATAATTGTTCAGTAAACTTATACAAAAGGTTTTTTCGGTTTTGGTTAAGATCACGACTTACTCGTGAAATATTGTTACGCACGAAATGTGTAATTATTAGCATAAATACTACGAAACGAGAGATAAAAAACTTTGAGCAAAATTTTCATTGAGAAAAAACTCACTTATAATGCGTGCAAAACATGAGAGGAGTAGTAAAACAGAGAGTAATAATAATTGGGATCACTATTTACTTCATCTTTATCTTCTTTGATAGCGATCCGATCGGCGCCTAAAAAATTTTTCAACAAAATCAAAATAATTGTGAAATGCTTTAGGCGTTAATGCGAGGGAAGAAAAAAAGAGAAACTCATTAAACTATAGCTCTGAAGAAAGCTATAAATTTCTCACCGGAAAGAAGTTTAGGACGAATTAGGCTTCGCTTTGAAACTGATATTCAATGAGATAGTATTCAAATTTGAAGTGTTTTTTAGTGGAATACAACAGAAAAGAAATAGAGAAAGAGATAAAAGGTAGCATTTGGTGGTAAATCTTCTCTATCTCTATGTGGGTGTTCTGCAAATTCTGGCAGTTCTTCGATTCCTATCGATTAAAAGCATTGCTAATGAAATTCACATCGATTTCTGATAAGAAAACAATTTGTTGTTTATTACTATTTATTTTTTACAGGTATTTGTCTTCAACTTTGTTGTTCAAAAAGAGTGCAAAAATTCTGTTCAATAAAGTTTATTATTTTTGTAGATATCTTAAAGTTATTTTCTTTTGAAATATTGAGGAAATATTTTGATTATAAAACTATTTCCATTGTTTCTCAGTTATTGTTGAAAAGAAATTGTTTTACTCTGATATCAATCGTAAGTATTTTGTGTTTGGAGTCAAAAGAAATACAAACTTTTCTCGAGAACTGAATTTTAAATTCAAACTGATTTCAAATGGAAATCAAAATCGAGAGCAGAAAAGCTTTTGTTGAATGTAATTGTAGTTTAAAGTTAACTGTATTTCAGATGAATTGGTCGGTGTTTTTTGTATAGGATTTGATTAGCATTTTTGAAAACAAATCCCATATTATATACACTTTTAAGTTAAATGGCATTTAAGTCTTGAAACCACTTTTGAATTGTTAAAAATAAACGCTTTCAACTACTGCTAAGAGAACTACAATTTAGAGAATAATATCATTGACAGACATACGGGCAGTAAAACACTTTTTCAAACTATTTTAGGGTTCATTTCCTAAAAAAGGAAGTAATTGTTGTGTCAATTGTTGAGAGCCTTCAAAGTCCGGGTTGTGTTGAATGCGAACAAACATTCGAGAACTTTATTACAGATAAATAATATAAATTTCGAAAGTTTTTATTCAATAAATTTTTATTAACACACTTAAGATCAACAAAATAATTAAACTTTAAGGAGTTTTATCTCGTGTTTCAATCATTAATCAAATAAAAAAACTCTTAAACCTTAAATGATTTAATAAATACTATGAGATGTGTGAAAAAATCAAAATAAGAGCATATCATTAGTAATCATCAGATTGTGAACTAATTTACATTTAAAAGTCATTATAATATTTGAAATTTGTTGAAATTGCAAATTCTTTTCATTGACTACAAAATAAAGTATGCGATTAAGAGATAAGAAGAGAGACAACCAAACAATGCAAATATCAAATGACAACTTTGTCTGTCTGTGAAGAAAGAGAACAGCTTCTGAACGGAAGACTTCGATGACTATTTTAGTCGCTTCTCATTTAGAGACAATTTTAGACTATAATTAAGTTAAGTTTTGTTTTTCATTCAATTAAACGTTTCTGAAAAAGACTATTAACTCATGTCTGAAGTAAAGAAAAACTGTCAATAAAGAGAAAGTTATGTTAAAAGTTTGATAGAATTAACTATATTTAAATAGTATGTTAAACAACAGAATATGCACCATGCTCATTCACCATGCTCAACATTTGACTCCCAGTGGCATTTTAGTGCCCAATAATTTACATGAAATGCTAATCATCTTTGAGACGAATTTAAATTCTTTGTGTTTCTATTTCTGTACTCTATTATTATTGAGTCAATTATTTGTTATTATATTATTTTTTCGCTCTCAAAAGCCTCTCAAAAAACTTTAACTCAACCGAACATTTCTCTGTTTCTCTCAAATTGTATGTCATTTTTGAAGAACTTATACTTATATTTAAATAGTTGTGAACCCGTTAGAGCTCTGTTTAGAGCCGAACCACTCCTTCTAAACTAACTGACTGCATATCGTATTATGTTGTGTTGTTTTCTTCTGAATAATTGCTACAAATGTTTTGTTCAAATGATTGTTTCACTTATTTCTAAACTACACTCTATTTATTGGGACTTTTTCTGACTCTTATATGTGGCGTAACTTTTATGAGAAACTCGTTTCTCTTCATGCACTTAAACAATAGTTACGCCACTGAGTACTCATTTCAATGATAGTAATTGTAATACTATTGTTGTCATGTTTTTGCTCATCATTTATATGTCATTTCTGATGATAGATATGTGTACTGTTTTGGATAATATATAACAATAATAGTTGTAATGAAGATAACAATTCATTTAAAGTGATCTCAATTTAATTTTTGTGTTTCCTAATTAAGGCATACAATAGTTGGTTAACAAATATCTAAACATATTTTGCAAACGCGAACAAAAGACTCTTTTAGCGAAACTGTCTGACAGATAGACCTAAACCTAAA
>JAQGAM010000996.1:0-10531 GCA_034697665.1 Nanhermannia comitalis
GCGTTTGACAGGAGTGAGGCTTTAAACAGGTGTTCAAAATATATTAGTTTTCAGTTTAATTTATTCAAATTATAATTCAGGATAAACTTTTTCTTTAAAATCTCACCCAAATATGAGTCAAATGGGTTTGGGTTTGGGTTGAAATTTAGAAATCTCGGCCCAAACCAACCCGAACCAGTTGCACCTTTAATCTGAAACTTCAGACTTGATTATCATAGTATTTATAATAAAAAATACCGTTTTTAATACCTGAACAAAGAAGTCCTATTCAAGTATCAATTGGTGACTTGCATACAAACATTAAATTTTAAAATAATCATCGTCTCATTTATTTGTATTTAAACTAAAGTTGTTTGCATTTTCAGACCCGTCATGGAAAGCGCTGACCAATTGCACAAACATTACATCAATCAAAAGCACATCTAATAATGTTAGCAATTCTTCATCACAAATAAGCCCAACTCTGCTCATCGCCAAAAATTTATTCACTTATATCTCACTATTTATTATATCGTTTTTCTTTATTGAAGTGAGAAAACTAAATGATAATTAAATGTGAACCAAACTTAAATCTAATTTTTTAATTAATAGATTTTACTGCGAATATATAGCGGAAAATTAAAATTATTTGTCCAACCGTTTGAATTACTCGACGCTTTGCTCGTTAATGTATTGTTTATATTGAGTATCGTATTCTTTCTGCATAATTCTCGAGATAAAAATGGTGGTCAAAAGTCCTCACTTTTGATCGTATTGTTGAGATTGTGGCGAATCTTTAAAATAGTCCAAACACTGATCGAAGAATCTCAACAAAAACTGATTCAATTATTGAATATATGCGAGAAAGAGAAAACACACGCAGAGCACAAAAATGATATTTTGATTCTCAAAGTTGAAGACCTGGAACACGAAGTCGCGTATCTTAAAGAGAAGCTCAAGAAAGCAGAAAAAGATAATTCAACTTATGTTCAATTGATTGAAAGCAAAACCAAAAAGATTGCAAAACGTACCCAATCTTCTCACAGCAGTGTAAGTAACGGCACAACCAGTTACTGTCCGTGTCGTAAAGACAGCTTTAAGAGCAAAACACATAATCATCAGAAGCAACAAAAATCAGAGCCAATTATTTACACTTTAGTTAATATCGAAGCAGAGCCTAAGATGTTGAAGAATAGCAACAGAATTGATTACGCTATAGATTTGGACCAATTCGCTAAAAATTTAGCTCAAAGTATTACAAACGATGTGATGAGTGCTGTCATAGCAAAAAATGATGGCAGTCGTAAAAAGTTATCACAAAATGGAATTGATTTGAATGGAGTCAGATCTGTGAGCAATAAAACAAGTCCGTCATCTCATAATCACATGAATTCAGTCATAACGCCATCAATTTTTAATGAATCACATATATATTCGAGCCTTTTCCTCATTTCCAATCAGTCCAATCATTCGCAACAGTCCATTATTTCACCAAACATTAACTCATGCGTAGCCGCTCATCAACTCAATGAAGAACTGGAAATCGAGCGCATAAAGAAAGTAGAATTCAATTGCAATGATGTGGTAATAAAGCTTTCATTTCCTATAACTGATGACTTGCATATCGAGAACTAATCTTATTTTTCAATTTACAGGACATTCCTTTAAGTTCTCTATAATTGCGTGAAATTATATCAAATAATATTGAAAGTATTCCCAAATAATTTAAATTTAAATAATTTCTACAAACTATGCCAAAGTATTATCGCAACTGTACGACAGTTACTCATAATTGACATAATGATACGTTTTCAAAGTCTAGTCATTTTATAGAAGATCTGTTTAAACAAAATGAATACTTATGTGATTAAGTGTTGTATATTTAAATTTACTTTATATTTATAGAAACATATTTTAAGATCTATTGCACTTTTAGAGTGAATTATGTTTTAATGAATATAAATTTGTAAAAAGTTGTTAATAGTTTTAATTTATTTAAATCTTGAGAGTTATAGACTTACAACTCGTTAGCATTTATTTTAATCGATTATTATATTAATAAAATACTGAATACTCAACGTTTAAATAATGATTCGGTAGTTTAAGGTTTGAACACTAGTTTTACTTAGAACTGAATCTAACAGTTCAACAAATGTAATAAATGTTATGAATAATTCCGAAATAAATCTTTAATTTATTTTTCTGAACATTGGTTTCTTCAATATTTAAAAATCATTATCGCTATCATTTTGAAGCGATGTTGACTTAGCATTGAGTTCGTTGTTTCGCTTCTTATCGTCTTTACCCTTAGTATTGGTCAGATTTAAGATTTCCATTTCGTCATCACTGTCCAGATCAGAGGCTTCCTCATCGTCTTGATCTAAATCTAAATCTGAGTCTAGACTTTCATCTTTTTCTCCGTCAAGAATAGAGCCAAACATTCTTACTTTACCAGTGGTCGCACTTCTCTTGTTGAGAGTCACCGTATTCAGCATCGGTCGTCTCGTTCTTGACGTTTCATTATCTATATTAGTGTTCACTATTTCGTCAGTTTCTTCGTCATCATCAACAGCTACTAAATCATCGATAGAACCCGTTTCTGTTTCTGTCCTGAGAAGCTCTTCCTGTTTCATCTGTTCGACCATTTGTTTAATTTTTTCGTCTCTTTGCTGTAAATATCATCAAAGTTTTACTCATAAGTATTTATTTTAAAGTTTTTAAAACAAAATTTTGATAATGTTTTAGCTTCGAGTTCGAGTCTATTTATATGTTGAATACCTTGAATACGATTCTAAGTTCTGAATTCAATTCATTAGATTTAAATTTATTAATTATATCCTTAAAAATATATCAAAAGAAGTATTTTTGAGTACGATATGAGCCAAGGAAATGAAAAAATATTTACTTAGCATTGAATTCAAACAAAAATAATGTTTAAGTTATTATTTATTCAAAATTAAAAGTTAAAAAACAAATACTTGAATCTTTTCGAGTTCTGTTTCTTCAATCTCTTCCAATTGTTGCTCAAGAAATGTAAGACATCTAAACTTTGTAATATAAAGTTCATAAATATGAGCCAACTCTTCTTCCAATTTTTCATATTCATCCATAAACGCAGGTCTGAGTGTTCAGCAAAATAACAATTTAAATACATTTGACTCAAGTTTTCCATCAAATACCTGACGCCTCGAAGAGTTTGCAATCTTTTCTGATTTCTTTCCAACTCAGCTTTTTTCTTCTCAACCTTTGCGTCCAGATTTGCTTCATCTGCAGCTACATTATCGATCTTATAGTTTATGTTTTCGATTTCATTTTGTAACTCTTTTATAGAATCTCGAATGCAGTCTTCAATCTCTGGTATTTCCAGCTGTCGGGCCAGTACTGCCGCTCTCTGTTCCTAACAATTATTAAATCTCTATATAAATGAGTGATTCTATGGTTTCACTTTAGCATAACTTACTCTAACTTCTATTTCTTGTGAGAGTAAATCATAAAGATTGGCACCTTTTTGAGTAATTTCTGAGACCAACTGACGCGAAACTTTCAGTTCACTCAACTAAAGGTCAAATATAAATATTTAAAATAATTGGATTGCAATTCACGACATAGGACTACTTGGGTTGAGCCGGCGTTTTTGGAACAATGCTCTACTTTAGAGGATAATTAGGTCTTATATCTCGAATTACCTTCGATTGAATGGTGGAATCAGATAATAAATTTTCACTGAAATCGTTTTCATCATTATTACGCAAAATTGTTTGTTTTGCCGCTTCGTACAAGAGTTTAGTTATTTTCAATAGTTCTTGAACTGCGTGTCCGTCAGCCATATATAGCTTTTTGGTATTCAGTTTAATTTGAGCCTTTGCTGCCTTTTCATAGCATTGTAATTAAATAATAATTTATGAAAAGCTTATATTCTATGAAAATATTAACTTATAAAACAGTCAAATGAAGTTAAAAACTTAAATACCATTATCTGTGCTGATGTTCTTATAAAGATTACACGATCTTGTTCTGTGTCGATATCCCCAAAAACTTCAATAGAAGGATCAAATCTATAATTAAATATTTTTAATGAAGTAATAGATTTGATATCAATGTAATCAAAATAATTAAAAGACTTAATTTAGAATTTCATTAATCATTTGATTTATTCTCAGCTTATTATTAATTTCTAACATCAAGTATAGAAAGAGAAGACCTGTTCATAAGCCACTGCAATACTTCTGCAACTAAAGGAAAATTAGGATTTCGAAAATTTTCCATCGATACTAGTCTTGGGTAACCCAAGGCTCTCAACATCTCAGTGAAATCTGCAATTAATAGAATAATTGGTACAGTTAACTAAACTTTTTAAACGTATAAAATATTACTTCTTAACTCCCTGTAAGACATATTATCATAATCTAAATTTGATTAAAGATATCCTAAAATTGTAAAATTTCAGACCCAATAAATTTTAGTTATATTGTTACAATTTTATGGCAAAAACAAACTTTTGTTGTGATCTAAAACTGATGGCAACAGATTCGTTGCTAACGAGAACTCAATATTGGATATACATATATAACACTTAATATCAAAACAATTTATTTGATTAATATTTCTGGTTTAGGGCTATATTTCAGAAATTGAATGAATCAGAATATTTACATGAATGACACACTCAAAGTGAGAAATGCTAAGAATTTAAAGATTCACATAATATTTTAGTGTGTTTTATATTATAGTAAGAATATCTGGGAAAGAGCTGCAGAACTTTCAAGAATTGAATCAGGAAGTGATAAACCAAATGGAAATTCAACTCTTGTGTTCGTTGGAAGCAAACAAGGAGTAAATCCCTTTTAATTGTTTGTGATTTATTTAATACAATAATTCATAAATTAGGGCAAAACGAGTGTCATTTATAGATTTATTGATAAAAATGATTCACCAAAACCAACAGTTGCTTTGGAATATTTGTTTGCGAGAAAACCAAAAGCTACCGAAGCTGTAAGAAATCTTTTGACTATAAAGTTATATTATTTTCTATAGTTATTAAATACTAAATTTTGAAAAATATGATTGAAATGAATGATTTTACTGATGTCTCTCAATAAGGGAAAAGATGTTTGCAATATATGGGAATTAGGCGGAGGAGTTCTTTTCAGCAATTTAATTGAGTTCACAATTACTAATCAGACTTTGTCGTAAGAATTCTTATATTGATTACAATTTTCATAAGTTTTTGCATTTAATGCATATATTTTTAATATTTATCACAGTTTTGTATTTTACAATTTGATTTCATAAAAGTTCAAAATTACTTCAATGATTGACTAAATTATTTACTCTCTGTGCTTTCAAAGATCTACTTCATTAGTACTTGTTGTCGACCTCTCAGCACCAGAAGAATTGATTATAACAACAGAAACGTTGTTGAGCTCTATCCGTGAACTTATTTCAACTTTAAATGTTAAACCATTAGAATTAAATCTAAATGAGAGAGCAATACAAAGAATAGGAAAAGATCACGAAGATATCGGACAATTAAATGTTTTTCCGCTCCCAGTATTGATAATCGGATCCAAATATGATATTTTTCAGGTAAAAATCTAAGACTTATCGAAAATTTGTTTAAGATTTGGAAACCATTTGATTCCTTAGGATTTGGATCCAGAAAAGAAAAAATTAATTGTTAGGTATTTGAGGCTAATTTCGCATTCAATCGGCGCTCAACTTATATTTGTTTCAACAAAATCTGAAGCTCTAATAAATAAGTGTCGAATAGCACTGAATAACTTAGCATTTGAAACACCGGTGGACTCGTTATCCTATTATTCCGATTATACAAAACCTATTTTGATACCGTTCGGAAGCGATTCATTTCAGCGAATCGGTCACGAGTCCATTGAAGCGGTCAAACGGATGTATATTTCAATATTTCCACAGATTGTGACTAAACTGATCATTCCTGACGATCCGGCAAAAGATATCAATTTCAAAGAAAGGGATATCGACATAATCAGGTCCCAAAAAGATAGAGTAAGACTAACTCAATAATTATTTAACAACTTTTTTAATAACTTAAAAAACATTTTTACAACTCAAGGACTTAGAAGAATATAAAAGACAATTAGAAGCTCGACAACAATCAAGAAAAGTTAAAATTTAGTTTTATTTTTCTCGTCAATTCTTAGAGAGTCTTTACTATTGATTTTATTCATTAAAAGCCAAGACTGGAGCAGAAATATTGTGTCCTCGATTTGAAGCTCACTTTGTTCTAACTTTTTTACATTATTATTAACCTTTTCGAGTAGATCTGTGTCATGTGCTGTAAAAGAGTCTCTTAAGTCTTGTATTTGTTGTTCAACATCTTGAACGGTCTGTTGATGTTGAAGACTAGAAATGACGGCATCAATAAAGTTCTTCCTTTCGAGTAATGGTTTGTGTTGTTGTACTTCATGTAATCGGCGAGAAATAGCGTTAAACACAGAATGATAGCTGCGTTGGAGTATATCTCTGCTGACTTCAGTCACATCCACAGCGAACAGAAAATAAGTTCTTGAGGGGGCGTAGTCTGTGGTTTTGGGGCACTGAAGAACTTTAAGCATATTATCGACGTATAAATTATATGTTAACTGTTTTGCTTCTTTGCCCGGAATCATTGCAAAGTCTTCTATTTGTTTCTGCTGTAAATATTTCTTCTCAAGCAATAACCGGTAAATTCTGGCACTTTTACTACAATAACGATTCTGAACAATAGATGCCAAACAGTTCTCAACCAATTTGTCGAGAGTTCGCATTATATTAACCGAATACATACCATCGCATCGGTCTTCCGTTTTTGAGATAAATCGGAAGTTAACGTCTTCTTGAAAGCAATGCAAATACTGGTCTACTTGTGTAGCGTCAGAACAGACCTTCTCTTTTATCGCTTCTCTGGTGATATCGTGTTTAGAAAGAGGAGAAGTCATCGAAGCGAATGAGTGAGTGTTCACTTCAGATAACCTCAGAATAATTCTCGCGATTTCTCCGGCGCTGTTATCGTCGTAATGAGTCTTAATGGCGTCCACAATGATCTGGTCGCGTAAGTATTGGTTAAATCGGTTTAAATTGATTTTCCAGTAAATGTTCAAATCTTTCTGCTTTTGCTCTGAATTATTACTCTTTTTAAACTTCTTTCTGAGCGGTTCCGCACACGACTCACCACTGGCTTCACTTTTCTCAGTTGTAATTAAACTGAGATTAATGTCAGGCAATAAATAGCGGTTTGACTCGTCATCGCTTTGATTGTCATGTGTTTCATGTGAGTCATCGCTAATGGTTTGCGCCCTTTGTATAAAATGCATTGAAACGAATCGAGTGAACACCTGATACACCTTTTCCACCAAATTAGTGGTCTTCGAGCGGTCGAGCGCTGCGTCCAATCGGTTGACCACAGTCTGAATGGTGTGACTCATGGGAAGCATTCCATGTCTGAGCAACTCTTCGACCATATACTCGGCTTCGTCTCCGAACAGCATTTTCGAGACGTATATGTATTTGGGATAACGTAAGAGAGACAGCACTTCCTCCACATTCAGCTCATACTCAACGAGTCCTCTGTTATTAGTGACATAACTAACGAATTGGTGTTTTATTAAAGTAATTAAACTTTTTTTCACGTTTTCTTTCGACTCATTCGAGTCTTTGATGATTAGACCCAAAACACTCGACCCCTTCCTCACCAATACTTTGCCCACATTTGCAACGATTGCACCCAAATGTTCACAAAGCAAGAGATAACACAAATCTATTTCATGTCTTGTCATCGCTTTTGATATTAATATTTAAAATAAATAAAAAAAAACAATCATTGAATCGCTCACAACATAAGTATTTATTTATTTGTCAATAAATTACGACTAAAACTATTTTTTTGAAAAATTAAATACTTTTAAAACATTTTAATTATGTGTTAATTAGTTTTAATTTAATGATTAAAAGAAGAAAAAGTTTAGAAATTTCTCAAAAAATTTTATTAAATGAAAATTATTTGACCCGAAAGTTCAATTGGAGTTCTTTTTGCTAAAAACTGAACGGTTTTCAAAACTTCTGAATTTCTCTCCAATTCCTAAAGAAATTGAATATAAGAAAAAAACAAATTTAATACTAATTTAAAAACATATGAACCCTTTTGAAGCATATCTCACATTAATATTGCAATGAATTACATAAAATTGTTTGAAATCTTTTGTTTTGCTTTTCGCCCAATGAATGATCTCTTGAAAGCATGAATTCATGAGCTTATCGTTGGTTATAATGACATAAATCAAAGAATCATATTTTGAAATATTTTTCTCTAATATCTCTTTCCATGAATTACAGAATTGCAACAGAATATGAACTATTAATGGATTGTAAGCAAACTTAACAGATGAGGAATTGTTAAAGAATACGACCTAAAGAAAAATTTAATGATAGCAAAAATAGTCTAATTTGATGGCAAAATAATTACATTCGTAAATATTTTCTCTAAGCTTTCTCTCAAATCATTTATGAACTTATAATTAACTTGTGATTCAAGTAAAAAATCGCAATGAATTAAAATATCTCTTTGTTCTAAACAATAAAGAAAAGCAAATATTTATTTATGTTTCAAAAATGCTAAATACAAACCACTTAGTATTCCATCAGCAGAATAAAGATCTTTTTTGAATGTCACCTAAAATAATAGCAATTAATTGAATAGAATTCAAAATCTAACGAAGGACTCACTTTCCATAATTGTGAAGCATTTGCTTCAATTAACTTTACTTTGGAAGACGAGTACCTCTTAACTAAATCAAGACATTCCGTATTGAAGTCGAAGTCATATTCTGTGCACTAAATAAATAATCATTTTGTAATAGAATAGCAATCAATGAACGGCTAAATACCTTATCATATGCTTCTTTGATTAGCATATATCTGAAGGCCTGAGGCATTTCACTCGCATAATAGTGAGTCCGATCTAAAGCCTGATCCAGAAATAGATCATTAGATACGGACAATACAGTAGACGTCAATTTGCATATCGGACCCGAAGCCTTATTAATCAAATTAATTTCAATATATTTTAAAATCATATGAATGTCAATAAAAGTAAAAATACTCCGTATTTATGAGCAGAAGAAACCAATTGAGTGAGAAGTGATTCGTCGACCAGAGGTCGTGCGCCGTCGTGTACGACCACTATATCAGGTATGGATTGACCCGAAGAAATAGATTTAATTCCTAATGATATAGATCTATGTCTTGTTGTGCTTCCATTGACGCAATCGATTCGCTTTTGATGACTGATCGATGATATGATTTCATCCATTAGTTTGCGATTCTCTGAATCCGAAACCACTATTATTTTGTCGATCCATTTGATCCTATTTTCGGTTTAAAACAAAAACAGTAATCCATGGCTTCTGTATGTGAAACAACTTTTGCAATCACTGACACATCGGTGCCGTTGAACAGACTTTACATTATCTTTACTTTTATAGCAATATTTGATTTAATGTAATGTTTGGTAAACGAGAGACCAGAGTATCAGTTATTGCAGTCTTTAATAGTGTCTTAATTAGTGTCTTAATTAGTGTCTCAAATGCATTGATATTGAGATTAGTTTTAAACCAAAAATCAAAACAAAAGTTCAATCAATACCTCAGAAAAGCATTGATTGTGTGATATATTAATGGCTTTTCGCAGACTATACTGTATTGCTTTGGTGTCAAACTGTCGCCGAATCGGTAACCACTTCCGGCCGCAGGGATTACGACATAAGTCTTAAGACTCTTTGACATAATTGTATTCAAAGCAAAGTCATGTGTAAATCATGTGTCAAAATAGGGACCAATTCTTCACTAAAAGTCGTTTTTTGTGTGTTTTTGTGTTCAATAAATTGCATCAAAAATTGTGTTTTAATCGGTTTTAATATTTGTCTTACAATAAAATATAAATAATAATGAAATCCGAAGACATAACTGTTGGACATCTTGAGGAAGAGGCGCGAAAAAGGAAAGAAAGATTAGAATTATTGAAGAATAAGAGAAGTCATGAAATGTCAAACATTGAAACAAATTTGAACTCATCTGAAAAACAAGTTCTGCCGAAGTATTAAAGTTATTGTTATTTTTGAGATTATTATCTATTTATTAATTTATTTTTATATTTAGACCAAAGTTTCGAACCTATAATCCAAACGACGAATCATTAAAATCAAAATCATTACCAAAAGCCAAACCTGAATCCGGTATTTATTTGTTACCCATTAGTCTGATATTAATTAACATTTTTTAAATATCATTAAATTTATTGAATTTACTATTAATTCAATAGTAAGCGAACAAATAGAGGATCAGTTGTCAGCTGCAAAACCTGAACAACTAATTGATGAAGTGGTAGGTTCTCAACGATTATACATTTAAATTGTTTTTAGTTTAATATTAAGTCTGATATTAATTAATTTGATAATAATTAATATGAAATTAGGATTTAATAAGTTTAGCGCCGCGTAAAGTCGATTGGGATCTGAAGAGAAATGTTTCAAAAAAGTTGG
>JAQGAM010000997.1:0-10529 GCA_034697665.1 Nanhermannia comitalis
CAGAACTACACTTAATTGTTCAAAAATCTTGGGGGGAGGCTATAGCTTTCCTGCCCACCCCTAATACGGCTGTGAATAAATGTATATTAACTTTCAAAAATTTTAAGAAAATAAACAAAAAGTTGTCTTATTTTGGCAAATGTTCTAATAAAATGCCAGTAAAATAACTTCATGTTTAATGTTTGGGTTCGACGTTTAGATATGCAGTACAATGAAGTTCTTTTGAGGTACACTAAACTGGTAAATGGCTAGAGTTTCAAGGCTTGAGACCCACTATAAGGAACTATTTTTTAAATACTTGAATTACAATCATTCTTAAAGAAGGAGAAAGTTGTAGTAGAAGTGGAAAAGAATTTTTTAAATAATTTATTCTTACAAATAATAAGAGGGGTAGTAATAAAAAGGGGCTCTCAACCAGTGGTGTATATAAAGAGGGGGTGATTATTATCGATAAAGTTCTTCAGGTTTAATGGTTTAAAGGATGAGATAAAATGATGGTTTTTGATATTAGTCGGGCGTTATATTAACCTCTTTTTGTCCTCAAACTCACCTTTCAGTCACCTTAAGAAACAAGTTTTAAAAGTTCCGAGTTTTTTAAGGCTCTTCTTCTTTAAGCAGTTTTTGTTTGTTCGCTATTTGAGATCCACTAAAAAGCGTTTCACTTCTTATTTTTCAAGGTTAACAAAGGTATTAAAATTGTTTAAATGACACGAAGAATTTTTTTTCTTCTTCTTCTACTCTTACCTGTTGGTTAAGTACTGTTAATGTTTTGTTTTAGACCTTTTGCTTACTTTCTCGAGCGCTTCAGTGATTGCGCAATAATTTTTTGCATACAACCAATTGTATTGTATATAAAACTGAAATCGTTATTATTATTGTTTAATTAAATTTCTGTTCATAACTATTGAATTGGTGTTAAGTTGAGTTTTTTCATCTCAACAAAAAATAATTATACTTTTGAAAGGTTTGCTAAATATGCATAAAAAAGTTGTTGAGTAGAAAACTATTTAAACCTAACATTGAATTCACTCTTCATTAAGCGAAACAAAAATGCACTCAATTTGTGAGCCTTTGAAAGTACAATCGAAAGTAAAATTTCTTAACAGAAAATTGTTTTTCAATCATTGTGTTTGAAAAACGAGAGCATAACTAGACTGACAGCAAAATAAATTATTTATTTTCTTTCTAATGACTGAAATTGGTTTTAAAAAACTAACTTTCGATTTCTAACTATTTTTTCTTTGGGTAACTTTGAAACCGATCTCAGGATTGCACTGACTCTTAAATAATAGTAAATTTCTAAATAAGTCTATCATTAGATATTGCAAAAGGAGATAAATTCCAGTTTTTCATTCGATAGTTGTTCGCAGAAAAAGTTTATTTACTTATTGTTGTACTCAAGTCTCTTCAGCAAAACATTAAAATTTGAGCCTTTCATAGGGTGTGGTATTACAGACATATTGTATTCAAAGTAATAACAATCAGTCAAATATTTAACACATGTTATTGTAATGCATAACGAATTACCGTACTTTATATACCGGTATGTCTCTTATAATAAGAGTATTTTTTCTCAAAAAATTGAATTATTGTTACATAAGAGAGAATGAAAGGTCGGTTGAAAGTACGAAATGGTATTTTTTAATTTTGACGAGATTTCTGAAACAATATCTTACCTGAAAATAGTGTTTACCTGTAAAGAGATCGAGAACTCGATGGAGTACTTATGATTGAGTAACCCCTTGAGGGCTAATCTCTTGACTTCTTATCAAAGAATAACCTTTTTTTAAAGCAAAAGCTTATGTATTATTAAAGCAAAAGTTTTCCATTTGGCAGATATAAGGAATTGAAAGTTATAATTAATTTTTTTATATTGTTTCACATTTGAGCTCAAAAAAAGAAGTTTTCTTGAAAACTTAATTGCAGTCATAACTCGAGGGCTTCTGTTAAATATGAGTGTAATTTAAATGCAATTAAGGTTTTTTGTTTATTAAATGATAGCCTGTTTGAGTGAAAACACAAAATTGTTGCTCTTTTTTCAGAAATGTTTAACTTCTTTCTAAAGGAAAACTATCGCTTAATATGAATCATAAGTTTTGAAATACTTTTGCTCCAGTTCTTCAAATGATAAGCAGTTAAATAAGTTTTTGAGATATAAATTGAAATAATTTTACGCAAAATATTTTTTTTCAAATATCTTTTTATTTATAATTTCATTTTTTTCTTAAATAATTTCCAAACATTGATCCCATTGATTGACAAGTTTTTAAGTGTATATAATTTTTCATTGTTTTGACAATTATTACAATTTTTAAAAAAACACTTTTTTATAACTTTAAAAGTTAAAAGAATTAATTCAAACGAATTATTTTCTTTTCAAATTAATTTTTTCTGATCTTATATTATATTATATAAAAACACAAACAATTAGTAATAATAATAATAATTAAAAAAGAAAATATTTTTCGCATTACTATAAAGTGTGAAACAACGAGAGATTTATTTTATTATATTTATTATAATGGCTTTTTAGGGGCGAAAAAACGATTTTACGCTTCACTAAGTTAACTAATTTTTTTATATATTTATTGTACTGTATTATTCTCTATTGAAAACCAGAATTTAATTTAATTTACTTTTTTTTGCTGTGAGGAAACATTCTTATAATTATTTTACTCTTTTTGCTTCAATAATAGCACTATAATTATGAATACATTAATAGATACAAAATAAATGAAATGTTTTGTGATTTTATTTCATTTAAAATGTTTAACACATTATATATTTTTAATGAAAATTAAATAATTCCTGAGAATCATGAAACCCAAGGAAAAAGAATATTTGTGTTTATTGTTTGACTTATACCTGTAGTTCGTGTGTCAATAAAATTAACATTTCTTTAGAGACAAGATATTAATAATGCATAAAATTTCTTGAAATAAACTTCAATTTTTTCGGATTTTAGGTATTATTTGAATTCAAATGAGAGAATTGGAACAAATCATAAACTTTTTGAGCTAAAAGTCTTTTTTCTGGTCGAATAGTTTTAAATGCTATGAATTATTTGTTACGAACATTTTTTTTATTCAAGAAATGTTTAGGCACTAAAAAGTCTTAAAATCTAAATTCATGACAGAAAGTATAGCCTTAAACACTCGTTAAATGTTATATAAGTCTCAATTACTAGAAAAGAAATTTAATTTTTGTAATTTGTTTGAAAACACCTGAATTACATGTACTCTTAATGTTAAGTTTTGTATTAAACAAAGTTTTTGTAAGTTTTGTTTCATTTAAAGCACAATTCAATTACCAGTAAAAATACGAATAATATATAATATATTTCAGTATAATATTGATAAAACTTTTTTTTCATTAAGTAAAGCAAAATTCCTGACACAAAAAACTACTTCCAAACTATTCTCTTTCAGATTCATTCTCTCTAAAAATTCTCACAACTTTTTTAATGTCAATTCATTTTCTCATTTATGCCAATAAACAATTCAATAATTTATTTGTTTTATACTCGAGTCTCAGCACCAAAATAATAATAATATTCATAATAATATTCATAAATATAATTCATATTTCTTTTTCTCTGCGCTGAACATAAAAATAAGAAAAGAGTGTAATATTCACGTAATCTTTCTGTCTCTCTTTAGATCTCTGAACACATATGAGTTTTAGGGGAAAAGATTTAGAGTAAAAAAGAAATCATAAAAAGCGCGTAAATTCAGAATTATTAATATGAGGACAAGATTTTTATTGTTTTTTTTAGACTTGAAGCTACAGTAAAACCTCGTTAATGGAAAAGTGCTCTGAATTATATATGAAAATCGTTTATTTGGTTTAATCTTTTAATAAGATCTTTGTTTGCTATCAATTTATTTCCAAAATTAAATCCGATTTAAATATTTAAAGAAAATAATAAAGACATTAATAGCTTAATCTTTTAATCAATTTTACTTTGTTTTTAACTAAAATAAAATAAATTAACGATATTTTTTTGAACTTTATCAGTATAGTTATCATAAACGAGGTAATAATGAAGTTTAATTTGTGTTCACTGTTATACTAAAGAAAAGTTTTTACGATTATTTATAGCCATGTTTTCTACTTATATGACTTGTATTACTGCAAACTGACTGCAAAATGCTATGAAAAAAGATATTAAAACAAAAATTCAGTCCACTATCACTCTTCCCCTCAATGGTCGGTCTCTTCCCTGAGAGCTCATATCGATTATCATATTTTGGGATTAGTTTCTGAAATGTTAAACTTTTTTTTCAGTATTTATTTTATTATTTCTTTTCTCTTATGATATTTCCCTCTGTTATAACTCGTCGTATATTTATTCGCGAATAAGTCATGCATTGCTTTCTATTTCTATTATGACTATAAATACTATAAATTACTTTTTATTAATATTTATGTATATAAGCGAATGGTTTCCCAGAAAAGTGAAGCTCTGGAAGAAAGTTGATATTGAAAAATAAAATAAAATGTTTTTCATTTTCTATGAGTGAAACCAATAAACATTACGCTATTTAATGGGGTTTAAAAAGTTTTATTTGTAGCAGATTTTTGACCCGAAAGAGACAGAAATGAAGAATTAGTTGTATTTTTAAAAGCATTTCTCATTTGATTACTATTTGTTTCTTATTTTTTCCAGAATAGGGACTAATAATAGAATATTGAATGTAAAAGGCAGTGATTTTTACATAGTTTTGGCGATAAATAGACTATAAATTTATAATTTTTTTTTATATGAAAGCAGAGGAAAATGTTTAAAGCTATGCATAAAAGATTTAATGGGAAAAAATGTAACGAAACAAAATCATTTTCAATAGAGAGGCAGTGATTCATACTTTTTTATGGGTTAATAACTTATTATTTCGTTCCAATTAATTCTAATAATTACAAAGTTTTTCATTTTAATAATAAATTTATGAAATATTTATTGGTTTCTTATTGTAATATAAGTTTTTTTTAATATACAGGTATTTTATGTATTAGAACCTATCGTTAGCACCGTTTCTGAATTCACGATAAAGAAAATTTTGTTTAGTTTTAAGAAAATCAAAGAATGAATAAATAAATACAGAAAATGTAGAGAAAACTGTTCAGAAAATTATGACATTAATTAATTTGTTTGACTTTTCAACGAGTTTCAGCTCAACGCTAGTCTGCATTCAATTACCTCTCAATATAAAGCTCTCATTCTTTTCATAAACATAACAAAAAGACTACAGAATTCACAATCAGCACAAAAATGGTTTTTTATTACAAATATTAATATAAGTAAAAGAGTATATATATTAATACTTTTCTTTTCTTATTTCTCTATCAATGGTTAGCATTAATTATCAATATTTAAAAAGAGAGTCAAAAAAAATGAAAATCAATTTTTAAGTCAAGTTAATTAAAACTTTTCACTTAATTTTAAAATTCTTATTAATAATATGTCTTTCCTATAAAAATTTGTTAATAGCCTACAAATTCATTCAATTGCAATAAAATATGTCAAATCTCTTTACACTCTTTTTCCTTTTCAACAAACAAATCGAGTATTGTTTTAGTGGTCGGTATATAAGAAAAGTTTGAGGTAAAAAACGTTTTTCTCTTAAGCCTAAGCAAAACACTCTTCAACTGATGTGTTGACTCGTATTTAAAAACTAATTCCATACAAATATTGACACTTTTGTTCGCTCCAAAAAAGTAATGCTCTTATTTGTAACTTTAAATTCATTTATTGAGATCATAAAAGATAATAAATCGCAAATTCATTTTCCTTATATTGATGTTAAATCAAATAAAATAATTCAGAAGAGAGAAAAACTTTTTTACCCGTTATCTCAAAACCGATTAAAACAAACTCTAAACAAACTTTACATTAAAATCTCTATAACCATATGCTTTATTCACTTGTCATCACTCGAAAACTCCTTCATTTATTAAGTTTCAGTACACCGGGAATTAACAACTCTTATAATCAAATATTTTAATAATTATTACTGAATATTCATTGCATTCAATCATTTCAATTAACAAAAAGGAAATTAATAAAAAAGGCGAAAGAAATATAAATTACAAAAACTTTTGTTTTGCTTTTAGTTTTCGTGTTAATCATAGTTTTATATCTCAATCAATTAGATATCAATTAATTGAAAAACCCATTAATTTTTGTGCGCATTTGTTCAACAATTATATGGATTAATCATAAAAAGACTTATAGATAGATATTTTCAAATTTGTCATTGGATTAGTATATTATATGTTTCTTAATATTTAAAATATGAAAAAAATTGTTTTAGGATATTATCTAACATTACAAATGACTTATTCGGTCAAAAATTTATTCATCGGTAAACTTATTGACTGAATTAAATCGATTTAAAAAAATTAATTAATTTTTGTTTATTTTAAGCAAAATATTTGAGAAAAATTAGATTATAATAGAAATTAATAAATGTTTAAGAAATGATGAAAAAGTTTTGAAAACCCTGACTATTGACTATTCAAACTATCAGATCGATTGAAAATTATTTAAATAAACCGCTAATTTTTTAAATGAGCTTAAATGATAAAAATTAGCACTCAGTTAAACCTAAATAAATAATAAATAGAGAGATCATTATAAATGATGATAACCTTTGACCGCATGACAAAATCCTATATCAATTGTATCCTAAAATCAATTTTCAACACTTAATACACCCATGAATTGAAAAATACATCAAACGTTTCAATTGCTTTACTCTTTTCCTCGTTTATAACAAAACACGAATTAAACACCGAATAAAAAACATAATAAACAACACTTTCAATAATTAATTCACTGTATACTCAGCTTTTATTTCTCATAATGAGTGCTAAATATTATTCAGTTTCAGAAATTAAAAATTTTACAAAAATGTTCGCAGAAAGAGAAAAGTTTTCACATTTTTGTTTAGCATTACATACGATTAAATAGCAATTTAATTCTTATTTAGCTTAATATGGATTTGTATTGAATAAAATACATGTACCGAAAAATATCGATATGATAAGTATACTAAATATCTATTTATATATAATATATTATAAATGCCTAAAATCAATGGTGCGATCAGTGCGGCAGAAAAGAAGAACTTTAATGTTTTAATTTCTGGTATATTTTCGCGAAAAAAACTGTCGTCTAATAAATTATACCGAAATAGTAATCTATTCATTAAAAGTAATGCCCTTCTTATGCATTCCTGTTATTAGTGATGTTATCAAATATTTTACTAAACATTGTCCTCAAGTGAAAAACGAGTTTCAATTGATAGTAAAAGTTTTTTTTCAAAGGTTTTTCGCAACGAAACTGTTACTGAAGAAAAGTCAAGATATTTGAGAAATTGTGTACTTTAGGGGACAGACAGACTATCATGTATTCTATCATAGAATTTATTAAACAAAAAAAGGAGAAAATGATTACATAATTAAAGAGCTCTTAAAATTCCTTGTTTTTCAAGTTGGGAACACTTTTCTTGTCTACAGTAAAGCCAGAAAATAAAAATTGAGCCCATAATTGATGATTTGTGTTATGTTTTTTAAACTTTATTTTTCTTTAGGGATAGGAATTAATTTGTAATAAATTAACGATTGTATAACTTCTTGAGACAAAAAAATTATTATACAGTGAATAGGATTTTCTTCTACTGATTAGTTTCTAGAATTTAATTCAGATTTTTATCTATTGAAACATAAGTTAAGATAATAAGACATTTGAGACAGAGAGAGATTTTTCTGTATAGTAATACTTATTATAGACTGAAAATTAAGAGCTCTATTAAGTGTGTTTTTATTTAATTAATTTCATTAAATAATTACAAATTTTAAGTTCACGACTAATTTCTTTGAGAAAAAAAAAATTAATGACTCAAATGTATTAAATTATTATTATTTAAAAACTTGACTGAATTAAGGGTTAATTAAATTTTGACTTAAAGACAAATTACAATTAAACTCAAATGAGTTCATAATGTAATGCATTACAGAATTAGCAAAATATTTAATAACATTCACCTAATTATTGACATATAAAAAATTAGGGAAATAGTAATCAGTTTTGATAGTTGTTTAAGGATTAGCACAAGTTTTAACTAATTTTGAAGAAGAAAAAGAAACAGAAATAGTTATCTAACTTTACTACTAGTAATAGGTATTTATTAAATGTTTATATAGTAATAATAGACTTGAATAGTATAATATTTATTTATATATTTAGGGCAGTAATGAGAGTAATGCTTATTTAATTATGAAAAAATGTGTAATTTTACACTCGTTTAGCATTTTTTGTTTTGTTTTATAAAGTTCAGGTACAAAAGTCAGCGTCTCTTATATCAAATTTAAAGTTTATTTTGTACCAAATTTTAAATTCAATATTCTATTCTCAACACATATACTTAATTATATATACTTTTTCTTTAATACATTCAAAATCTTATTCATTTTAATGATAATCAATTGCAAAATCCTATTAAAAACTCATTATTGGCATAACTTTTCCATAACATATCATAATCATTAAAAAATTCAAAATTAATTGCAATAATCAATAATAATATTCATTTTACTACTAATTAGTATCCAATTTCCGTTCAATATTAAACTCCCGTTTAAAACGAGTAATAAATGAGTAATTATTTCGCCGAAAACGTGCATTATTTTCAACAAAAAAAGAAAAACTCTAATAAAGTGCTGATTTATAGCTTGAAATGTGATTTCAAAATTGAATATATAGTATCGATAATTGGATTTATTAAATAACAATAGCATTAGTGCCAAATAATATTCTACTAGTGATTGATTAATAATATATTTCGATATTAAAAGTAAAAAAAAATTTGTCGTCAATTTTCTTTTGAAAATTTTTTTCTCTTTAAAAAAAAGTTTTGCACATCTCACACATCTTTCTCACTCTTACACATCAAATATAGTATAATAATAATAATTAAAATGAATTTAGTGTTATTTTATGGAAAAAACTTTTTTTTTGTGTCGTTATCTCTAATATTTATCTACAAAAAGGTGAAAAAATTACTGAAAACTG
The DNA here is from genome assembly GCA_034697665.1 of Nanhermannia comitalis. NCBI lineage: Eukaryota > Metazoa > Arthropoda > Arachnida > Sarcoptiformes > Nanhermanniidae > Nanhermannia > Nanhermannia comitalis. The sequence continues at coordinate 9,074 of JAQGAM010000997.1, forward strand.
CGTACAAAAATTTCCTCACTTTAGATAACTCTCAGTCAAAAAATTTTTATTATCTTTTACTGAAAATTACAGTTTAGATAATAATAATATGAAACTAGAAAAGTGATCAAATTTTTCACAATTTTAGGAAAAAAATTATATTAAAAACTTTTACAAATAAATTCGGTCAATAACTTATTCTTTCTTTTGTTATTTTATTAGTTATGCAAATATTTAATAATAAATGAACAAAAAAAACTTTTTTTTGCCATTTAATGCAAACTTGGTTCATTTAAAAATGACTTTTCAATTGCAATTAATTTTCTTTCATTTCTCAACTTTTAGTTAACTTATTATTTAGGAAATAATTCACTTTTAATTACTGACAATTAATTTTCGAGTTTAGAAAAAATCGTTAAGTTTTCAGTTTTTAATCAATTAAATCATTAGATTATTTTGTCTTATTTTCATACACTATAACTGGCACACAATTTAAACCTCACAGCAATATATAGAAAATCTGATTACTTTTATCCGAAATATCAATTAATTTTATAAATCTTTGACAAAAGTTAGACGAAAATAAACGTAACATTGTTTTTACGGTCACAATAATAGGCAATAATCATAAGTAAGTGTATCATAATATGGTTGGTGTTGTGTATTATATGCTTCAAAATTATAATATATAATAAGTTCATCGTTTCATTTGAATCAGATATCAAAGCCTTCAGTAAACTATTAATTAATTTTTATTATAAAGGTATTAAAGTTGCCGAAAGTGAACAGAAAAATAATATTTAAATTCTTTTAATAAACTCTTTTTGCAGGAAAAATAATTTTTTTAATACCAAAATCAAAATTATTATTACATTTTACAAAAAAACACTTTTTATTACTTTTGAGAATCAGAATAATTTGCAAAAAGAAATTAACTTATAATAAATTTTTGTGTTTTTCTGTCATTTTTGTTGTGTTTTAATTTTTATTTTTCGTTTTTACTCACATTGGACATAAGTTTGTGCCAACTGTTTGACAAAGTGGTGGTCAACTATACCGCAGTGACTGCATGGCATTGAATGGCTGTAATCGCTGAAGTACTCCATTCGCCGCTCGGGAGGTATAACCATGTGATGGCAATTGTTGCACCGAAGCCGGTCTGGACAACACGGGACTGCGGCGAACACGTCGTAGGAATACATTGAACCCAAGATCATGTGAGATCCGTTCCATCGAACGCGACATGATTTGCAATGAAGCGAACGATTCCAACCTATCGGTCGGTTAATCAAAGGGTTAAATATTGTATTTTATTTTTATCTTTTGATTAAATGATAAATTATTGAGAATTTATTTATAAACGAAAATGTGTTCATTTATATTAATGTTAAGTTTAAAAAACTTTTTATTTGTTTTAAATATAAGTTTTTTTGTACTGTATTTAATTGCATAACATATGGGCTAATGCTATGGGGTC
>JAQGAM010000998.1:0-10524 GCA_034697665.1 Nanhermannia comitalis
AATTTCATTATAAAATTGACGTCAATACTTTATAATTAAATGACGAAACTTTTTCACTAACTTATAATTTTTAGTTTGTAATAATCATTATATAAATATCATTGATTTATTTTCACTAATTAATGAGTTGAAAATTTTCAAATATATAAAGTAACAAAATTTATCGTAACTCATACATATTCATAAAGCAGAAAAATTTTGTAATTTTATATATTTGAAAATTTCAACTCATTAATTAGTGAAAATAAATCAATGATATTTATATAATGATTATTAATAACTAAAAATTATAATTTAGTGAAAAAGTTTCCTCAATTAATTATAAAGTATTGACGTCAATTTTATAATGAAATTAAAAATATGCCAATTTTCCTCATAAAAATAATTTTAATAATGTAAAAAGGTAAATTTATAAGATAAAAAGATATTTAAAATTTTAAGAACTTTAATTAGACATTGGGAAATCATAAACACGTGTTTGATGCGTTTAAAAGCATTCAAATAATTATTAATTAATAACATTGAGGTGTAAATAAAAAAGCATTAATGAGATAGCAAAAAAAATTGAAAAATTTCAGAATTTTAAGGAACTTTATATTTATTACAAAATTGAATTTAAGAGATTAATTAATTTAATTGTAAGCAATTGGAAGTCTAACACCAGACAAAGTAAAATGGATTCAATTCATTACTTTATTTCATCAATTATTGAATTAAAATATTTTTACTTAATAATTGTTATATTTTTGATGATTTTATATTTGAGATACAAATTAAGCTTTTGGAGCAGACAAGGGATACCTAATGAGGTTATGCATAGCTATAAAACAATGAATAATTATATATCCGATCACCACTGGAATTGTGTGAAAACTAGGGGAAAAATAGTTGGGTAAGCGAAAAATATGTGCTTCAATATTATAGATATATTTATTTTTTTGATAAACGTTTTAGTAAATATGTTTCTAGTTCCACACAGATTTTTCTGTGTTTTTTGGAGCTGTGTTACTAAAAGGAAGAATTTGTGTGTCAATTGTGTGGTAAGAAAAGGGGTGGGTGTGGTGAATTTTGCTTTTATTTTTGGAGCTAGACCTCCTGATTTTTTTAGCGAATGAAATTGTACTTATTATTTTAAATAATTTAGATTGTATGGGGTAGGCATATGAGGAGTGTCGGTGTAATCTAAAAAACCTAAATAGTGGGGTTACCTTATGGCACAGATATGGTTATTGTGTAATATTGGCAACATAGTCAAAATAATTTTTTAAAAAAGTTTGCCCTTGGCTTTTTACAAAATATATAAACCCGATTAAGCAAGAAAACAAGATTGAGATTGAAACTTATATTTTTCAAAGACTGAAACAAAACTAAACCTTTTTATAAACTCAGACTAAAATAGAAAGTTGGGCTGACTCAAAACTAACTTAACCCCCTAATATACAGGTATAAAAGGATGATAGGGGCTTCACTTTAAAATAATGTTGCCAAAACTAAGCCATTAATTTAAAATTGCAACATCAAAAAAGTAATTCACAATTCTTTATCATTCTTGTAATGAGCGAAGTGGAAAAGAGTAAATTTTCTTTGATCTAATAATTAAACTAGGACTAAAATTTTTAACAGCTTTTATTTAAGTATTTATAACAAAATCAAATTTTTTTGGTATTTGTTAAATATGACGTTACCCCATTATAACAAGAGAAAATATGCTTATATTTGAAGACCTATACCACTAAGTAACCGATTTCAAAATTTTTTTACCAGATAAACATTATACCAAACCATGTCCGCCACGGTCATTTAAATCTGCAGATATATTAGTTATGGTTTCACCGATTTTTTTTCAATAAATAGTAACGCATTGTTATTTTAGTTTAAAATCAATGTATTTGGCAGACTATAACAAGTAAACATTAAGTTTGATGCTCTGCCCACATAATATTAAGATATCGATATATCTAAAGGAAAAACACTGCTTGTATGTATGTGTCGTTTCTGTTGATGCAATGCAAAGTAGTGATTGTACAATACCTTTGAACAGAAATTCTGTTGAATTGAGTATTCTCTCAATAAGCATTTGTTATACTATGTCACGACTGTCAACACTGCTGATTCATACTGTATTACAGATAACCAAAGAGTTTTAAAATAAAAATCATCAGAATGTTTATTTCTAGAGTTATTTACTGTTTACGGGAAGTAATTCCTGAAAAATAGCTTCAAGCGAAACAAAAATGCACTAGTTCAATTATTTTTGAAATACTTTAGATTCTATTGATCAGAATTTTAAAATTTTCATTTGATAGTTTTGTTTGAATTTAGGTTCATTATTGGTAAGACTTTAGAGATCTCACTCTGTAAAAAAGTTTGTGCCAAAAACTAGATGCCAGTTAAAAATTTCATAGAAATTGATTTATGTTTTGATGAAGAAATTGCCCATTTCTTTGTTAAGTTACTATATAATGAAAATAGCTATGTATTCAACCTGTTATTTAGCGGTTTTAACCGAATTTAACCGGCGATTTCAGGTTTGACCAAATCGGTTAAAATTTGTTTTTAAAATAACAAAATAGTCGACAAATTTGCTAAAATGCTATTAAATATTAATAATTTTTATAATTAAATCAATAATTAATTAATATTAAATCAACATTAAATCAAATATTAATAATTTTGTTAATAAATTAATTAAAAACTGAGCCCTCTTTAAAAAAGTATTAAAATGCAAAAGTAATGCTTTAAAACATTATTCGACTTTTAAAACAAATAAACATTTAAAAAATAAAGTTATGATATACTAAATTTTAATTTTATTCCCATTTTGAATAAATTATTGATAATAATGAGGAAACTGTAAATCAAAACATTAATGAGTACAATATAAACACTAAGCTATTATTAAGCGGTTATAAAGAATAAAAACCATTTCGTTCCTCTCTTTTTGAAAAATATTAATCCGATTTCAACCGAAATCACAATTTCCTAAAATTTAAAAACCAATAAAAACCGAAATTTCTACTTTTTTGCAAATCTCAAAATATATAAAACCGAATTCATTTAAAATAATTTCCCCTAATTTAGCCACCGATTTGAAAAATTTATTACAACCGGTAAATAACAGCCTGAATTACTATGTACTTAAAGAAGTTGTGGAAATTATAATTAGTAGGCTTTATGGACTCTGCAGATTTAAATGACTGCTTTGGTCATGATTTGGTATGAGGTTGTTCAGGTAAATTTTTTATGAAATGACCTAGTGGTGCCTACATCTTTAGAAATTCTATTATCTCACTAACGATCTCATCATACATAGAAACCGTTTAAAGTGATTTTTGTTACAATACTTGAAAATTAGTACGAGCGTTGATATGCAAAAAAAAACACAAGCGTGTAGTATAGAATATAGAACGAGTTATCTTACAAATCAATAGACTTGAGGTTTGAACTTAAAATTATTTGTTTTCCGAAAATTTTAGCTTCAAGTATTAATGAGTTGAATAACACTTCAATTTTTGAACTCAAATCATTAGTTTTTTCATTACTTTTATATGATTTTGTTTAAGTGTCAGAACTTTGTGAATAAACATTAGCAAAGAAATCAGAAAAAATCCATGTTTTGTGTTCAAAAATTAAGTTTAAAAAGAAATCAGGTTTTGACTTATTAATAAACTTAAAATTGCCTGAAAATTGCAATATATACAAAACATGGGGAGTGAAATTTTACTAAACTTTAAGTTTTAATATCTTTACAAGTATTAGCTTTTAATGAATATAACATTTCTTATATGATGACCCTGTTTTTTGGCCACAAATCGACACCAATATTTTAATGATAGGAGCGCGTTAAGAATCTTGACCATCGAAAGTTTACGCCACTCCTGTCTCGTACCTTTCCATAGCTCGTCAATATGTTTGTGGTCATTCTAATGATATTTTTTAGAGATCTTCCGATAAAAAGGTGTCAAAGCATATTTCACATAATAATATGAATTGACTTTAATATTTTTGGCCTTTAGGCGCTAAATTTTTTAAGTATTATAAATTCATTACAAAGTTTTCGTATGTTAAACTTTATCTGATTCTGCATTTTTCTCAGTAACGGTTTGAAACGCCATAGTTTTAGCAAAAATTGAAATAATTGAAATGAAGGCATACGTTCAACATATCGCTTAAACGCGTCCATAAGTCAATAGAAGAATTGCATTGATTTAGGCTTAAAATTTTCAACAAAACTTAGCATTCATTTGACAATATATAATTATAGTGTCCGACATATTTTTTGATTTATTCTCTCACAAATGCGTTTATTCTGTGATAAGCCTTCACTAACTCAAAAATCAGTCCGATATGTAGTTCCCTATGTATGCAAAGTAGACATTAGGCTATAAATCTGATAATTAATAAACACTTCTATAGATATTTATAATTTAAAAAGTGTTGTATTAAAAGTTATTTAAGTTGTGTCTAATACAAGTGCTGTGTCTTAAGCTGAAACGAACTCAAAGTTTTACCGATAGCTTCTCATAATTTCTTAAAAATCAAATGAAACAAAAATAAAAGTATGCAAAGCTTTAATTATTATGCGTTACTTATATATTATTGGGTTTACAATAATAATAATAATAATAAAAAAGAAACAGAAAAATTCATTTGAGAAATACAATAAATAAATATATAAAAAGTTAATTAAGAAAATAGAAAACAGCAATTATTGTTTGATAAATGAAATAAATACTATTTTACATTTCAATGACTTAAAGAAAGTGTTTGTTACAAATATTTTTATTGTTGTTATTCTCTATTTTGAACTCTAATGTCGTGAATTTCTTATAAATACAACAATTTATTGAATAGAAAATATCTGATCATTTATTTATGTTTTGTTATATTAAAATTATAAACCGGTCGCCCTGATTACAAATATTGCAGTTTATGTTTCAATAATTACAGTAAATATACTTACAATATATTGAACTGACTCGTCAGTTAGATAATCATAAATAGCTAATTAGATTAGAAGGCAAGGGCTTTATTTTTATTAAAAGGTAATTTAAAATTTTAAATATAACGTATGAGGAGATGGGGGAAATTTATTCATATTTCTATTGTTGGTTTTGATCTACAGTTGAAAACTTATTTTAGTAACAATTTTGCAATCTTTAAACTTATTTAATGTTTATTTAATATTAAGCATTTTAAGTCGTTTTAAGTCAAGTAAATTTGTATCACAAAGTAAATCATAAATTTAGTGTGTTCTTTATCTAAACTAATAAATATATTCTTACTGTTAATTTAATTTACATGCTTATCAAATAAGTTAATTTTTTGATATAAGACTATATTATGGGCTTATCTATTAATAAATTTTTGATATTATATTTCCTAAAAAGTACCCGCATAAGTTAATTATGATATCATATTAATTACGCAAAATTCATATATATATATATATATATATATAATAAGTTATGATTTTATTTATTATATAATAACAAAATGAAAGCAACACTTTTAATTTCAGCTCTATATCTATTAGTTTCATTCACATATACTTCATGTGAAAGTAAGTCTTCAAGCTTTTAAATTATTATTTTTATTTAAGATATTGTTATGTATTAAAATATTACTATTTTTTAGAGACTAGGGAACAGTGTGCGACCCCGTTCGAGTTTTGGGGCTGTCAGTCTTCAACTCCTGAATGCAAATTTTTGTGCATAAATAAAGGCCTAACTATGTTTGAAATTTTAAAATTATATTTAATTATTTAATTGATATTTAAAATAATCTACTATTGTATTGACTAAAATATTGAATTGATAGGCCCTGCCTCGATGACTGTCGATGGGGCTGTATTTGTAAGCCTGGATATCTGAGAAATGGTACAGACGGAGAGTGTATACGTTCAGAACAGTGCAATGTTTAATGAATTTATCGATATTATGGCTAAAAATAAAATAATGCATTGGTATTTTCAAAAATAAGTATGTAATTAAGAAAATAACGCGTGCATTTCAAAATTGGCAGGAAATTTATATACTCATAACTTTTTAAATACAATTTAGAATATTATGAAATTTAAATAGATTACTAAGGATTTATTAAAGAGTTAAATATATATATAATTACAAACACTATGTATAAAGCGATTTGGTTTTATTAATAATTTTCTTCAAAGGTCTATACTATAGCTTTGGAAAAGCTGTAAAATTAAGATTAAGTGTTTCAAATGGTTCCTGACCTCTGACCTCATAGTGTTATACTTGGATGGATTCAATTGACTGAGCTGAGTTGAATGATACCATACTCGACCAGATCATGACCACTTCTAGCCAACTACCGAAATGATTAATTTTCTTATTTTTCTTATTTTGTCAAAGTTACGAATAAACAATACTTTCGCGCTACACCACGCGTATTAACCAACCGAACCAAACCAAACTAATACTAAATTTAATTACCAACAAATAATTGTTATTTTCTGATAAGTTCCGAAAGATTTTATTGACCGATAATTTCTCGGAGTGTTTAAAACTAAGTTTTCGGTAATTGCCCAGAGGTGTATGGGATTGGGTCGTGTATGGTATCAACCAACAAACCTCAGCGAACTGAATCCATAAATATATAACACTATAAGATTAGATGTCGGAAACCCTACAAAATCCCTTATCTCATGTTTAGTTTAAAAGTAATAACAAACAATTTTCATACGAGGGACTGTTTACGTTCAAATATCTTTCAAATTATAAGATTATAAATTAAATGACTTATATGGAGAGTTAGTCAAATAAATAAGCTATAATTTGATATATAACTTGATATTAATTAATTAATGTTGGAATTATAATTATTGTTTAAATTTTCTGCCAATTTGAAATGCACGCGTTGATACAGAAATGTTTTAGAACATAATTATGTTATTTATTTTAAATTTTGCATTTATTATAGAACTGACGTGAAAAATATTTTTAGAAATAAAAAATAATTTAATTAAAGGATTTTAATATATTTTTGTAATCTTTTAAAATTTTTATTTAAATATATTAAATAAAATATAAAAAAGTTTATTCAGACAATAATTTTTGTAAATTACACATTATGAATAAATTTGGTTGTATTTAAAACAATTGAATTGATTGTGATGATCGAGAACTTTGATCATTTAAACCAAATATTACTGTCATTCAATATATTGAAAATTTACCGATACTTAAATAATAATTAATCATAGAGCTATTCAGCTGCATCTTAAATACAAAGATGCATAAAAATGTTATCTATATCTGGGTAATCACCACTTTATTGATATATTTGTTGTTATAACTTCCGAATCAAATTTTATATAATTAATATATTCAGAATTAAATACTATATAAATATGAGTACCTGTACATTGAATACAATATAAAATTTTGTCAAATAGGGTGACCTAGTCTAAAAGAGTCCAAATCTGAACAGCTTTAAATATCAAACGTGGGACCAAGGTATAATTCTTTATAAACTTCTATTTTCTGAAAAACTCAAAGAGGAGACGAAGCATTATATCTTTTAATAATTGCCCAAAATTTGGATAGTCCAGACAAATCTGCACTGTTTGGTCACCCTATTACCAAATAAAATATCCAATTATATTATGATAACAACGACGGACACATAGTATTGCAGAATAATTGCGGATACATTTGAATTCCATTTAAACGAAATTACCATTTATTTAATTCGGTTTTTCGGACATTTCTTATAATAAAATTTCTAATTTCATTGTCATTCGATTGCAATAATTTATGTTTTATTTTTAATTGTATTTTATTTGTCATCTAATATATAACATTTTTGTTTACAATAAGAAGCTTTGCATAATCCTAAACATGCATATATTGGTATAATTCTTAATAACAGATTATTAATTTTTCCCATTTTCTATATTATGTAAAGAATCATAAAAATTTTTTATTTACAAAATTCTGCGCAAAGTTGTTCAAGTATTGCAATAAAAACCACTTTAAGGGGTTTTCTATGTATTGCAAAAATTTGTTGGACACTTAAAACGATTTCTACAGACCTGTTATTACTATTAAATTAATTCCAAATTTGCAAATTTTGAATGAAATTCTTGATATTCTTATTAATTTATAAATTTCAGTCTTATTTGTGAGACCAATACTTTTTGGTGAAACCAAACCCGACATCATTTCAAATACGTTAAGAAAAGTGGGTTTTATGCCATTCTTGTAGTTATAATAATATATCAGTTGTGATATAATTGCTAATAATATATAACAACCACATGCGATATATAGAAAATTGTCGTCAATTAAAAAATGAAAAAAGTCACCAAGAATTATAAAAATATAATCTTAATCTTCAGCTATCATTAATAGAATTATTATATTTTTAGAAATTACAAACATATTACAAATTATAATAAGTAATAGATTATTATATTTACTTCTTATTACATAATAAGAAGAATTTAAACTCAATCCTAATCAATATAATTGAGTTTCTACTGATTTTATTATAATATCCGGAGGTGATCGCTGTATTGAATCAAATTTATTTATTTTTTATATGTAACCATTTTTAACTTACATAAATAAAATACGTTGTTTTATATATTTCATATCTTCCTTATTTAAAAGTCAAATATAAATCAAAAGTTAATTTCATATTTAATATAATATCAAATATTAAGTAACAAATAAATGAAATTACTTTTATAAGTAATTTTTGAGATTATATAATAAAAACAGCATTGAAACTAATCTATAAATGAGATTCGTGAAAATATTCAATTAATTATGTTTTTAAATTCTAGACTTCTTTTTTTATCTCCTTTAATGTAACTATTGATTTAATTTTTTTAAACTTATATATAAAGTTTAAATTATAATAATTATTATAAGAATAACATGCAATGGGGTTAATTTTTTAATTATATTACAATAATAAATATGTAAAACTGGGAAATATATTTCTTTTATGCAAAGAACTTATTTGAATAATTAATTAAGCAAAATTTTTAAAAAATATAATTTTAATCATTTTAATAAAATAATAATAGAATTTGAATTAATGAAGCATTTCATGCTTTGCTTTGCATTTATTATATGATATATATTTTATCATTAATAGAAAATTTACACGAAATACAATTAATTAATTTTTTCTTATTTAATGCATTTTTAATTAGGTTCTTAAGAAATTAAAATTTATTATTATTATTGTAGCATTATCGTTATATTATATGCAAACGACAGCATCAGTTTTATACAAAATTTAACAACTTTCTGCTATACTATGCAATTTTTTTAATTAATAAATTTAAATTATTTTTATAACTCTAAGTCATATAAAATGAATAATTCTTTTGAAAGATTGAAATTTTTATGAAAATTCATATTACACACCTAGATGAATTTAATCCAACACTTAATAATTAAATATTTAAAAAATAGCAATAAGAAAATTTATCTCATGCATAATAATTTCAACCTTTACAATTTTTCCACTATAATGTTTTGTTGTTCCAAGACTCTGTCAGGATGAACATTAGCTACAATATGAATCTGACATAACTAAAATTCATTAGTTTAAACGTTGTTCTTAAAAATTTATTTTTCAAAACACTTTAAACAATTCCAGAAAAAGACACGATAAAAGAAAGATAATCTAATAAAAAATAATTAAATTGATTTTTTAAAACTATTATACTAATAATTTTAAGCAAGAATATATCAAAATTATTATACTTCATAAAATCGGATGTAGTCTATAATAAATAATTTCCAACACCAAAATCCAACGTTTTTTTGACCAACTCTCTCAATAAGTGTCATAATCTATTCACATCACATTTATAATATAAAATATTATAAGCATTACTACATCTAAAATTAATATAAATATAAGCAGGGCTCGCTAAGGCGGGCGTGTTGGAGGTGTACACTTTGAAAAGTTGGTAAACTGGACTACACCCCAAGTTATATCCTAAATTTTAAAAAATTGTCTATCAAATCCATTGAATTTTACACACCCACCTAGAATTTTAAAATTTTTGTGCCTTACACGCAGGGTGACCACATGTCCTGATTTGTGCGGGACAGAACCGCATTTCATTTCAAGAAATTTAAAATTATAATTTATATACCTTGGTACCCCCTTTAATTTTTAGGATAAAATTGAATAAAATGTATTTTGTCCTTCTTTAGTTGTTTTGTCATGCATCCTCAAAAAATTATGTGGTCACCCTGTTACACGCCCTGAATCGAAAGGACTAGGCGAACCCTGAATATAAGTGTAATTTTATTAACCTTAAGCTTAACAGTTAGATAACCATAAAATTGTGTGTTAATTAATGATTTATTATATGAGAGAATGAGAATATTCAAAAATTTATACGATTTATTCGCTTCAAAATTTACTGTAGAACTCATATTCATAATGAATATAAGCATCATTAGGAAAAAAATTAGAGCTGATATTAATAATGATTTAATGATAAAATGCATTTCATTGAATAATATA
>JAQGAM010000999.1:0-10522 GCA_034697665.1 Nanhermannia comitalis
CCATTCATTGTAAACAAGAATATCTAATCAATAATAGGCAAACTGTTTATTTAATATAAGATTAACTTTTTAGTTAAGAGTCTTTAAGTATTTAGTCAAACTTTTTTATGCTTTTATAGCTCATTATTATTATTATTTAATTAATATTAGGCTTCACTATATTTTTAAAAATAATTTATTACACTGAAAAACAACTTTAAAGCTAATGATGTTTTGAATAAAAAATTAATCGACGGAAGGTATCGATCGAGAAAAGCCGGTACGAGATCTTCCGTCGACCTTTATATTTGAGGTTAAGTATCATTAACATTAAAGCTATTTTTCTTAGTAATAAATTATAATGAATTAATGTGTAAATTGAAAATTTTAAATTTTTTTCAAACATATACTAAAACTTTTAATTAATTCAAATAAAGAGCAATCAATCGCCTTATTGGAAACCAATTCTAATCAGGGGAGACATTGGGAACAGTCGTCCCATAAATACCAACTACAATCAGTTACCGGGTAATATCTTGAGTCAAGCGCTACAACAGAGACAAACTATGGCGCAAATTATACCTCAAGTGACGGCACGCGATCAGAGTTCTGCAGATAAAAGATCGCCTGTTATTGTGGGTGCAGTTTGTGATCAAAACACTACTAATAATGTTAATAAACTTTTGAGGGAATACCGCAAAGAAAAAAGTTCGGATCAAATGATTAATAATAATGATAAGAATAATAATGCAGCTCAAGTGCAAACAAGTTGGAGCATTACTTCGGGAACAAAGCGACACATGGATAGTACGGCTGATTCCCAGAAGAAGTCAAACTATGGTATGAGTGGAGCGGAAGTGATTCCACATAAGTCGCATGACCTGCTCTACAGCTCAAACATGACTGTAAAGCAATATTTGGAACAAACCAGACAACAAAAAGTTAGACAAGTCTTATCTCCTCAACAAATGCTACAAAATCATAGACAAGATCAATATCAGATGTTACGAACACAACAACTACTACTACAACAACAACAGCATAAAACACAACAACAACAATATACACAACAAGTACTACAACAAAAACAACAATTAATACCACAACAGCATAAACAACAATCACCACAAACAATACAAAATTTACTAAAAAACTCAACACAAATAATACCACAACAGCATAAACAACTATCACAACAACAAATGCCACAAATAATACAACAGTCTAAACAACAATTAACTCAACAATTACTAAAAAGCTCACCACAAATACCACAACAGCATAAACAGCAATCACAACAACAAATACCACAAATTATACAACAGTCTAAACAACAATTAACACAACAATTACTACAACAATCACCTCAAATAATACCACAACAGTCAAAACAACAAATATCACAATTAATACCACTACAACCTAAACGACAATCACCACAACAATTAATACCATTACAGCCTAAACAACAATCACCACAAATAATACTACAACAACATAAACAACAACCACCACTACAACAATTAATACAACTACAGTCAAAACAACAATCACCACAACAATTATCCAAACAATTAATACAACAACAGCCTAAACGACAATCACCACAAATAATACCACAACAGCATAAACAACAACCACCACAACAATTAATACCATTACAGCCTAAACGACAATCACCGCAAATAATACAACAGCATAAACAACCACAACAATTAATACCATTACAGTCTAAACGCCAATCACCGCAACAATTAATACCACAACAGTCTAAACGACAATCACCACAAATAATACCACAACAGCATAAACAACAAACACCCCAACAATTATCACCACAATTAATATCACAACAGTCTAAACGCCAATCACCACAACAATTAATACCACTACAGCCTAACATACAATCACCTCAAATAATACCACTACAGCCAAAGCAACAATCATCACAACAATTAATATCACAGCAGTCTAATCGACAATCACTACAAATAATACCACAACAGAATAAACAACAATCACCACAAATAATAGCACAACAACTAATACAACAATCACCACAACAATTATCACAACAGCATAAACAACAATCACCACAACTGTTAATACAAGAGTTTAAACATTTGCCACAACAACCTAAACAACAATCAGTGCAAATAATACCCCAACACTCTAAACAAAACTTAACTCCACAACAGCCTAACCAACAATTACCACAACAATTAATACAACAACTGCCTAAACAACAACCACAACAACAAAAGCAAATATTTAACCCATTTTTAGTCAATTCGAGTAGATCTCAAAAAACAATAAGTTCCCCATCAGTAGTGTTTAGACCAGAGTTTGCGGATCAAAGCCATCCAATGATCACATCAAACATATATAATGAAACGCTCAGTTCTATGCCTTTTCCTCCTACTGTTCATATACCAGAATCTCTTGAAATAATATCTGATTCTTCGTCCGATTCTGTGAGATCTCTGAGAATTGACGAATCACCGAAATGGCAGTCAATTATTAATTCAAAAACATTTGCAATAATAACACCCGTGCTTACTAACAGTCCAAACGATATAACGAGCCCTACTGTTATGGAAAAATCGGCTCTAAATAAATTGATTAACGTCTCTAATAGTTCCAAATCAATTGATTTGAATCTTGACGAGAAAAAAGTAAAAAATTATTTTTAACTATCTTTTCAGTCAATCAAAATCTTTTCAGTTAATTAATGATTTTGTTTTGCTTTTAGTTTATAACAGATTTACCCAAAACTGTAGCAAAAGATAATGAAAAGAAAGAGCAGTTAATAATCACTATAGAAGACGACGATATAATTGACTGGAAAACAATCAAAGAAATGCTGATAAAAATGTCAAAAATAGATAAGAAAACAGTTGAAAGTGAATCCACTGAAAAAGAGGACCAAAAAATTGAGTCATTCAATGAGCAGACGTTGGAAAAGATGAATAAAAATTATGAGAATATCGATGAAATTGATTTCATTAAGCATTTGGATCTCATTAAGAGTCGAGACTTGAGACGCAAACCTCGCGCTTATCTGAACGCAAGGCATCCTTTGAATGAAATCTCGCGCTCTATCTATGCCGGGATCGCAACTAAACGCGCTGTCATGGACTTCACCAAATACAACAATAGTCAAGAAGAGGAGCGGCTGTCAGACAGTGAAGACACCAAAGAAAAACCCAGAAAACGGATGAAACTGTTTGAAAACAAACCCAGAAATAACTCGAACCCACAGAACTGGGAATTTGTTTTGGAAGCAATGGACTTGTGCTCTCCCTTGGCCTCAAAAATAATTGCTGTTCAGCCGCGTTTTCAGCACCAAAACAAGTCTTTGTAAACAATAATTAAATTTTTGTATTGATTTTATATTAAAAAAGTTGTTTTATTGTTTTTTTTTGTTTCAATGTCCAAATATGTAACCCATTGTTAATTCGGTATTTAAACACATTTTTATATTATTTTATTTTTTACGAAAGATTTCAATAAAAGATAAGATAAGATATAAAGCAATAGATTTCTAATAATTATTAAAACTATTTGAAAGCTTTGATTAAAGGAATGATAATCAGTAAATACATCATAAAAGCTTCAGAAGAGCAGCTCTTGAATTATGTGACGTATTCTGTAATCCAATTCATAAGGACTTGAGTTAAAATCTTTGGTAAGTATTGGCATTTCATGGTATTGTTGTCTACTCACTTATTAACTGATTAATATGAGGCACTTTGTTATTTTTAGATAAGTTTTTGTTAATGTTATTTCCATTTAATATTGTGTTTCCGCAGGATATTTAGACTAATTTGCCGTTAAATAAGCGTTGACAACAGTCAAAGGGTCTGCCATTAGACAAAATTATAAGTGCTTT
Organism: Nanhermannia comitalis; assembly: GCA_034697665.1. Lineage (NCBI taxonomy): Eukaryota > Metazoa > Arthropoda > Arachnida > Sarcoptiformes > Nanhermanniidae > Nanhermannia > Nanhermannia comitalis. The sequence continues at coordinate 3,872 of JAQGAM010000999.1, forward strand.
TCAGCACACTTTTAATGTAGACCATTGATGGTAATTAAAAAGCTAGAATGTGTTTTATTAGAGCGCTCTAAAAATGTTATAGTGTAGCAAATGATTCCTCATAAACAATAATAGAGCACTTATAAAATTAAGTGTGTCAAGTAGTTTATATTGCTTTAGATACACAATGGGAACACTGCTTAACATAATTGAATAATTATATTATTTAAGATAAAAATAATGTTGTTTTTATAACTTTTATTTTAAACAGTTATTTGAATAATAGAAATAAATAAACGCAATATTATGTTGACTTCAATTTTCCAACAAATATATGAATAGGAAGCCTAGGAAGTTACTTTTTCAATATGATCCGGAATTATAGATATTATTTTGCTCTTTAATCAATCAATGAATTAATTATTAGATAAATAAATATTTGAGTAAACTATGGAATAAATGATATTCATTAATAAAAAAAATTGAGATAAATCTTCTATCTATATTTTGTTATATTTTATATTCATAGCTTATTAAATTAAATGTTAGAAAATTAATAAATAAGAACAGTAAACGCCCTATTTTCCAAATGCTTATTTTATATCAAAAATAATTATATCTGTATGTCTATACTCTAATGTAAATGCAAAACTTCCTCTGTTTCCTGTTAATCTGCTGTGAATGAGATAAAGTTAAGCTCAATTAATCATAAATAAATAAACACAGTTTTTGAGCTTTTATTGTATACTAATGTGTTTTTGATAATTGCTTATGAATGTGTCATTAATTTGTAGATAATTTTTACTATCATCTGAATGTTTTTGCTGATTAAGTAAATGTTTAACTTAATTAAATATTAAAATCTGGAAAAGTTGGTTTTGTCAAAGTAGGCTTTACTGTAAAGCAGATATCTATTCCACAAAACCTAACCTAAAGTTAATTTAATGAAAGGTTAGATTTTAGTATAATATGTATTTTTTAATTAATCACTTTATTAGCACTAATGTCGCTATAAGTTTATATGATTTATAATAAGTTATTATTATAATTACTCAAAGAGACATTTTAGTGATAAAGCGACAGGTCTTTTAAAAATATAAATAATACAAAACATTTCTGCCATACAGGAAAGCCCAACATCCAAAAATTCATTAGAAGAAATATTTTTGATACATATTGATTGAAATAAAATTTTATTATGATTAAAAATTACATCAATTCTGTTGCCATTATTTTGAGTTTAATAATATTTTTCGTAAAATGTAATGATTTTGTGCCAAAATTCTGTGAACAGAATTATATCGATTTTGTTTTATATAATGGATATAACTATATGTTAACACGCGATAAATGGATTGCAGATTACTATCAAGAATTTAATAATGTTTCGAAATTCAAACTCAATACACTTTATTCTGAGAGTCAGTTATTTTATATTTAACTTGTTTTAAAATTTTAATTAATTAATGACTTATTTTTTATTATAAATACAGTGAAAAAGATCAAGCGCTCAAATATTTCTGACGATGCGTATAGTATTCAATCATTTTATTATCAGAATATTCATATTATTGAGAAATCAGTTACTTTTAAACACGAACCCAAACATTCTAAACTATTTATTGCTCTCAATGACTATAAATCTTCAATAAAATGGTTTAATATTACTGGTTATGACAATATGTTATTTATAACTGCCTTTTGGTGGAAAAAAACCGGAAATGTTTATGTTGTGGCAGAAAATAGAAATGATTTTTATAATGGATTTGTTTATGAATTCAAACCAGAAGACACTCAAAACCATTTCTCTCCTACAGTAAGATTTTACTTGAAATTTGAAAATTTCTGTTATTCTTATAAAAAAAATTTAATTTTTAATTTCAAGGATATAAAAGTGATCGAATTTTTTGGTTGTAACACATCTTCTGCAAAACCCAATTGGTCTAAATAATACATTATATTGTTATTGCTTTAATTTTAATATTGATTTTAGTGTTTTTCATCACTACTATTGTTACCTCTTTATAAATTATATTATTAAATATTAAATAAAGGCATCTTTTTGAGTAAGCTATAAAACTTTGAGTTTTTATCAATTTTTTAAATTTAATTCTCATATAAATACATTAATAAAAATTAATAACATATTATTACTTCTAAAGGACACGCATTAGTTTTATTTCACCATAAATTTAAACAAAAAATGTAAAACTATGGAAACTTAATTAAAGTCTCTAATAATAGTAATGTAAGTATCATTTGGAGAATTTAATGATTATTGATCTGTTTATGTCATTTACCTCAAAATATTAGAAACTATGTAAATATAAACAAAAGCGTTCAAAAGTGACTCAAAACATCCCCAGTATCTTATATGGCATTTTAGGCTTTTTGTTGATAAATAAATATATCAATAAATATTATAGAATTCGATTGTAATAAATTATTACTATTATTACTATTAATCTTAAGAATTTTATATATTTGATAATATATCAAAACTAATCATTTTTATTACTTAAAAAGACATTTTTATAGCCTCATTAGTTTTATTACATATAATAATTTACAAAAAAAACTTATAAACTGAAGTAAAATAAAAAGTTATAAATAAAAGTTAGAAATAAAAAAAAGTTAAGTCAATAATCATAAAGAAAATATCTATTTTTTATTACAATAATTTAGAAAAACTGTAAATATAAAAAAACTGAAAGAACATTTATATTTAAGAGAAGCATTGGGTCAAATATATTTGATAAAGCTTTGTTCATATGGCTAAATATTTAAAAATTTTAATTCAAAAAAGGAATTTATATATTGGTTACAGTTATTTTTTTTAATAATAATCTGATTAATCATATTTCAATACAAAGTTTTCTAATACTTCACAATGAAATGTAATTACTGCTATTTTTGGCATATTTTGGAATATATGTGGGTGGGATTGATGCAGGAGTATTAATTAATAATGTTTTACATTTTATATGGCCTTTAAATTATTTATTCGATATGTTTTATTATAAGTTTGATATCAATCAATGGCTTTTAAATATAAATTGGTTTAACTATATTTGGAAATCCTATTCATCGTCAAACATATATGCAATTTAGTCAGTGGCGTAGCTAAAAATTTTTGGTTGGGGGCTAAACATATGAAAATCGATGATATGGCTATTATTTTAAATTGCTACAGGCCTACAGTTAAATTCAGGAAAATCTCTGGGGGGCTATAGCCCCCCTAGCCACATAGGTAGCTACTCCAGTGTTCAAAGCTTGTAGCTGTTAGAACAAGATTAGAGTTTGAAACTTCTATTAACGATAATCAGAAAGAAATTGAACTTGATGAATCTGATGATAATAATTCAATGACAGATTTAGAAGTTATTGAAATTGATGAATCTTCAATGTAATGTTATTGAATAAATATTTTTTCTTAATTTTTATGATAAACATTATTTTTTATAAAATTTGACGTCAATTTGGCAATTTCTAGCAATTCTGGCAAAGATAGTTAAAATTGCCGGAAATTCACTGCTCTAAACACAGTAACTAATTTATTATGTGATATGTTTTGGAATCAAAACCCTCAGTAACCGAGAAAATTGAATTTTAAATTTTAAAAATCAGATTTAGATAATAATATCCTCTTTTAAGAAACTGTTTTATAACAAAGTTCGATTATTTTAACAGATTGTGTGAAAATTTTTGACACGTTATACTTGAGTTCAAACATTTAAGTTGTATATAAAAATTACTTTTTTATACTCTTAATTATATCTTTTATAAAATTTTTGTGTTTATATAACTTTTAGAAAATTCGATTGTATGAGACGATATTTTGCCAAATATGGCTTACCTCATATATTTCTATAGATTATTTATTCAAATGAAAGAGATCGCTAAATTTAATTAATATTTCTTATTTTATTTACAGATCATAACAGTTATATCGACTTATTTCTCAGTTTTAGTTAAACACAGGAAATAGTATTTGTTCTTATTTAATGTTTGTTAGATTGAGGATTGTTTTGGTGAATATTATTATCGCAGAGATAATTAATATATAGATATTATTTAAATTATGTAATACAGAAAATTTTTTATTGTAAATGAATTTTAGCCACGTTTTAATCATTAATTTAAATGTACTTACTTTGCATAATCATTCATTTAATTTTTTGAAAAATAATTTTAAATTGTATTTGAATAAACTTATTAATGATAATGCTTATTAAACAATGTTTTATTATTTAGATTTTATTGTGTTTAAGTAATAAAAATAATACTATTACAGTATTCATTTTCAATAGCAAATTAAATTGATTATTGATTTTAAACATTAAGCTTTAATAATGTATCCAATTTATCAAGCCAGATATAAGTAAGGGTGGTATGTAGGTCGTAGGACCTCGCTTATAGGCTCTAAAAATTTCCTTTAGTACCCCAAGTAGATCCCCCCCAGGATTTTTGATCTGAAATATACTTTTCATGTTTAGTCAATAATGATATTAATGTACGTTTTTATATGATTTTTTAAAAATTTAATAAAAAACTGACATTTATTAATATAATTACATGAAAAAACTTAATTTATAACAAGATTTTTCTTACTTTTTACAACCTTTTATTCATCACAAACTGTGAAGTTTTGGACGATTTCTTCTGTGAACAAGCCTTGTAAACAGTATTGAGTCATATTATTAAATGACTCTGATTTTGTTGTGTAAGTGCTTCTGTAGTCGTCAAGAGAGAGACACAGAGAAATCCAAGAGAACTAATTGTTTGTAATTTACAAGTGTTTAACTGTGAAATATAAATATACAAAAAACCAATGATTTAAAACCATTTTGCAATATAAAAGAAGAGACAATAATCGTTTGGCATTAAATAAATTGATTATTGATTTTCAATTAAGTTATATTCAATTTAGAATACAAGAAAACGAATAACTTAACTGAAAACAACCAATTTTTCAGAAGATAAGGTTTCGAATAATTTGATAGTAATTTACTCAGAGTTTTTATTACAAATAAAATTAAAATATATATAAACATAAATATAACTTTTAGCATTAAAAAAGTTAAATCAATAATCATTTGGTATATAATAGAAAGACTATTATTTATTTTTTTATTATAATAATTCAAAAAAGCTGTAAAAAATTTTAATATTTTGACTAAAAAACAAATATTTTTCATTTGACTGAAACGATGGGTTCTATAGATTTGATAGGACTTTGTTCACAATTTGACATTATTTCAAAATATTTAAATATTTCTTTCAAAAATCAAAATTCATTAAAACTTGGAATAATATATTGGTTTGAGTTAAGCATAACATTAATCGGAATAATCCGCCTTTCATTGGATAATTTTCTTTTTTCCAACAATGAAACTGAATTACTTTTGATTTTGGCTGATCTCGGAATTTATTTAAGAGGAAGTGACACAAGAGTATTGTTAAATAATGCGTATAATATATAGTCTTTACTTTATTTATTAAATTTGTTTTATTATAAGTTTAATAAAAATCAATGGCTTTTCAATATTAATAAGATCTATAAAGATATTAATACGCATACAACTGACAAAAAATATAAAAAATCAGCTCAAAATACATCATATTATTTGAAAATCTCATATTCATTATTTGCATTGTTTGGATCTTACGTTTGCAAGAAAAATTCATATGCTATGAAAACATATCCATTATCTCTTATTTATTAGATTACAGATGTAATAGTCATCGCAGGATTTAGAGCAATAGTTCATTTTCGGTTTTTATACATATATTGTTTTATTTGTAGAATAATTGGCATAACATTTAATGAAATTAATACAGAATTCATAAGAAATCTATTAAAAGTAAATCACTGAATAAAATATTTATACGATATTATAAAGCGTGTGATTTAGCTCAAGAAGCGAATAGATTTTTAAGAATTATTTATATATTTGAATAACATATCACTCGTTATTTTCAAAGTTTAGCGCAGAACTTAATGCACTGGTACTGATTCTAATTCTTTCGTCTCTGCTTTTCTGCTTTTTATTTCATATATTTCTGGTTTTATTGATTATGAAGCGAAAAGTGCTCTGCATTTAATTCATGGTTACGCTAATTATTTAAACGATAAAAATAATAAATTTCAGGTATGAATTTTAAAAATTTCTTATTATTTATATTATATAAAATGCGGTTTCAGTCCGTTTATCTTTCTTTGATTCCGCAATAATATAATTAAAATATTTTACAATATTTATATACAGTTTTTTCAAATTAGATATAAGTTATGTCATAAAAGTAAAATACACAATAATTTTAAAACATTTTTTTCTTCTGAATGTTTTTCTTATTTCTAAAAATTTTTGAATATCAGAGTTATATTTAAGTGGTATGAGTTGCGAATTAGAGAACGAAAATTTGCGATTTTTGACTTTCACTTTCACAGCCTGGCGCAAGGGAAGGAGTGGCGCAGCGCGCTATGGCTTCGACTCCAGTTCGAACCCCAGACGGGTGCTATTTTCTCTGCTATATCTTGGCCACATATTCAGTGTTTTTTAAACACCCCTATGGCCCGACGCGTTTGCCCGCAACCGACACAGGTTCCACCTGTAAAAATCTCACTGGTTTAACATGGGCTTTGGTGAGATCTCCTCTCATTAGGGAGTT
>JAQGAM010001000.1:0-10512 GCA_034697665.1 Nanhermannia comitalis
ACAATCCTATCGTTCGGACATCGCTTTAGTTGAGACTCCTGTGCGGCAAACGTTTTAGTTATACACTCTTTGCAGAAGATATGCTGACATTTAGGTGTCATAACAGGATCTTCAATGATATCACGACATATCCCGCACATAAACTCCTCATCAATGCTACCGTTGAAGCGATTTTCGTCGAAACCCATACTTTTATTGAAACTTTATGTTGGATTCAAATAATTATTATTTACAGAAGAAGTTACATGACTTTGAAAATACTTTTATTTTGAATAATAGCAGTAGCAGTACTAGTAGTGTAATAATTAAATTCAATGTTAGTCAACACGAGATCTTAACATTAATTGTTTCATAACGTGTCTGAGTATGAGATATGTGTGGGATATTAAAGAATTATTAAAACACGCACTGAATTGCTTTTTAATCGCTTTTATTCTTTCCTATACTTAATTTACATTATTAGAACACATGGAGATCCTGCTCGAGCTTAACCTGCTCGAGCTTAACAATCTAGACTCCAGTAAAGAACTTTAAGCTTATAAATTGAATTTCTCCTCAATCTATATGTTTGTTTATGTCTCTATTTGTTAGACCAATACTTTTAAGAAAAACCAAATCAGAAAAAAGTATTATTTATAAGAATTTTTAATATTTAATTATTCATGTATATGGCGCTAAAATTATTTTAAAAAATAGTTCCAAAACCGAAACTTTCAATTCTAGGTTTTCAAAGCTTCCACATTCTTACACGTTTTGTAAGCGTTAGCAAAGCCTTAAAGGAGTAGCAATTTTGAAATACCTATATACTTTATGCGTGCATGTATTTTTAAAATTAAAAATATAATAGTCTACTGTATTATCAATAGAGAAAATATTCAAACTTTGATCAATGATGTATTACAACTTTGTTTTCGTAGATTATCGTCAAATAGTTAAATAAGTTTGTAGTTTATTTTATTCTATTTTAAGTTAAAAGCTATCAATAATCAAAATTATGTTTTAGATGTTTGTATTTTTTAAAATAGTTAATAACTAATATTTAATAATGAGGTTTTTTTGTCCTTGACTTAATTGAATTATTTTATATTTGAGCACAAAAATTAAGAACAAATAAGCTGACAATTGGGTTTCAATATTCAATAGCAAAATATACTGAAGTGCCGTAAAACGTGACTTTGTGTCGAAACAACTTAAGCTCTACTTAATTAATATGCGAAACGTTGACTTTATAATTAATCGTATAAAAGTTTGGTATTATTTTGACCCATTTTACTAACAATGTCAACAATTTATCTTCTATTTTAATATTATACGCTATTATGTAGTAACGAATGCCTGAACATCTTAGCCTATCTATAAAAATATAAAGAATTCATATTAACTCTTAATTAAAATACTTATGAACAGTAAGATGAAGTGGAATTTTCTTTAGGGTCTAACTCGAAAACTGATGGCTTTTCTACTTTAAAACAATTTGACTTATCTTGAATTAAATCTAAAAAACTCTTATGTTACTAAACCTATCCATTAAAAAAATTAAATTTACTACTCATAGGAATTATTTTTAAAAAGGTTCAAAATAAGTTTAAATTTTTGTTAAATATTGTTTAATGCCTTACACATTTGGTTATTGATATGACAGTCATAGATTACTTTTACTAAACTTTTAATCTATAACTTTTAAATGAATACATGAATACATTTTCTGCAATGTATGTGATGATGCATAAAATGAAAATATTAAACACAAAAAATATTTATGATAAGTATAAATACCGAATGATATTTTAAAAGTTTTATTAGTCCTAAATAACTGTTCTGTGCCTTAAAATGCCTTCAAAAGTTTATAGAGAATATAAAAGCTATTATTTTCGTGAAACTCCATCAAAAGTTGTGGATAAACCTCTACCTATTATCTCCACTTCTGAAAAAGAGATCTATCGTTCATTTGAGATCATCCCATACAAACCACCAGAAACTTATCGCTCATCAATTACTATGTTTGTAAGGGAAGAGAAGAAACCATCGGAAACATACATTATTCCGATCACAAGAACTACAATCGCGAGCCCGCCGATGAAGACAGTAAAGAATTCCTATAAATGCGTTACTTTTACTGTTAACGAATCAGAGAGTTATTAATCAAAATAATCAATGAAATGAAATCTAATTCTTCTTTGGTTAAGTCATGGAATTAAATTTGTTGAAAAATTAATTGCTAGTTATGTTATCCAAGATTTTCTAATAAAATTATTTGTTTGCATCAAAAATTTTCTAGACTTGCACGGCTTTAATTTTTTTAATGGAGTTAAGTTCTTATAATTTTTGTGACACAAATAATCAATTATGAAACTTATCTACATTTTAACTTACATAATACTGCATTATAAATAGTATAAGTTAATTACCTAATATATATGTGCCAGTCTCGAATAATTTCAATTAATGTAAATTTTCTTAACTTATATTTTCATTTTTGTTAATCTCTACTTTTATTTAAAAAAGGAGGTAAAATGATATACAATAATGTAAACATGATTTTATTGAACCTGTAAAAAGTTGTAATTTCGTATTTAACTAAAGGTTTTCAATTTCAATGAATATCATTTAAAAACAATTAATAAATATTGATATAAGCTTAAAATTTTTGATAGTTAATGCTTGTTAACAGAAAATAGGAACTTTTTGCAAAGAATAATCAAATCTTTGTCTAACGGTAAGAGTAGTCACTACGAGTCTTTACATCCAGAAATACTTGTGATCTATAACAGAGTAAAAGCATGAGTCAAATGCTTTTACTAAATTAATTTGAATTTAATTGGACTCATTATTCACAACAATTTAATTGAATTTAGTTCTATTTATTTTAATTCTTTGCTCTAATTCTGTTCTGCTATACCTCACATGAATAAAAGTTATCACTTTGGTTGTAAAGTCGAAGGATGTTAAACTTGAGAAGATAGATAAAAATTAATAATAAGTATATTGTAATTTTCTTTGACTAAATTTTGACAAAATAAATAAATTTTTACATGGATTGGATCAAAAAAGATCAAATATTGTAATGATTGCTGATTATATTCAGGGCTAATGAATCATAAGTTAATCTGATCTGTTTTTGGCCCTTTTGCGTAACTTTTATCTCCTGTACATTTTTAATATCCTGCTGCTTAACACAACTTGTGCTTTGTTCTCATAGATTAATTGAAGCATTAATTGCAATAAAAGCAATTAATGTATAATTATCTGTTTAAAAAACTTAATTTCAGAGAAATCCTTAACTCACTCTTATATTATAATAATTTAATTTAAGATAAATATTTATCACTTTCATTAATGCGTAATTGTAAAAGATTGTAAAACTTTATGACTCCCACAAAGATCCTATTATATGATATTTATATATTCCTTAAAGCTTTATATTTAATCCAATAGACAAAAAAATCCATAGTTTCATATTTCGAATCTTTGTCATAAAATTTATAGTGTAAAAGATGTTCATAACTTTGGGTTTCCTATCATTTTTATTAATAGTCAGTCAATACAATGTTCAAAGTTGTTCAACAGCTTATAATTTCGATTACATATTGTTAGCCATTCAATGGCCCGAAAGTTTTTGTGAGACCACAAAATGTGCGACTCATAAGGATGTTTGGTCTATACACGGATCGTGGCCTCAATACCTGAACGGATCTTGGCCTCAAGACTGCTGTTTCGAAACCGAATTCCGTCCACAGCAATTGGAGTCAATCAAAGATGAATTAATACAAAAGTGGAATACTTTGAAAAGTGGCGGAGATCCTAATGATTTCTGGTCTCATGAATGGGTAAAACACGGAACTTGTGCCATGTCTTCACCACTGTTAAAAGGAGAACTCAATTATTTCAAGTCTACTCTACAGGCTTTTGATACCTTAGAAATTGACAAATGGCTGAGCGATCAACATATTACTCCATCAGAGCAAACACTATATACAGTAACTGAATTTCATTCAGCGTTATCTAAAGGTTTGGGGTTTAAGGTTCAGGTCGACTGTTTGGCGAAAAAGCATAATTCAGCTCCAATTGTGTCTCAAATCAACGTTTGCTTAAATAAAGAAACACTCAAACCATTTGACTGTCCCACTGGTGATGTCAAGTGTGGACTCAACTCAATTGCTTATTTGCCTTCAATTTGATTAATTTTAAACTCTTATAGCTTTTAATATCGTTTATTGAAAAATCTTATTTTTTTGTCAATTATGGTTACAATGGTTATAATCATTAAATAATAGCAATAAATATTGTTTCTATTAGAGAGGCTATTAATTGAGCAGATCTTTTACAAGTTTATAACTAAACAAATTTTCATACATCGAGTGACTTAAGAACTATATTTATGATTGCATGCGAACGATGATGAAAATGGTGTTCATATGAAAATATTATTGAAAAAGAAAGTTTGATATGAATTATCATTTGAAGTCATGAGTTCTTATTATTCTATAACTAATATCCTTAAAAAATAAAATTACAAAAGCTTTCAATATTTATAAATACAGTGATATTTAGAAATATCTCTTTAAACAAACCCTTACAAACACTGCCTTTAATTAGATTTGAATTATTTTCTAATTATAATACAATACAAAGTAATTAATTCGAAGCCTTAACTCAACACTCAAACTCGACACTCGACTAATTCAATTATAAAATAAGAAAAATAAACTCCAATCCATTCCAGAGCTCGAGCAATGTAAGAGCTCGAGAATATTGTACGCAAATAGTTTTGAATCGTCTTTAAACCACTTCTCTCGTACGCAAACTTATACCAGATATTAAACCTAAATGGGAAACGTCTGCCCCTCCCCTCCCTCCCCCTCAACTGATTACGTACTATGGTATCAGACCTTACGAGTTAAAGTGAATGCTTGAATACTCTTGTGAACCGAGAACTCGAACTTCAGCACATGTTTAAAGTGAAAGGTTTGGTGTTTATTAGTCTGAATCTTATAAAAGTGTAGTGAAAACTAATAAGAATAATGAATATAAGAAGTGATTATATTTTTTAAAAAATAACGCAAAAAGTTAAACTTCATTAACGGCAGCGTAAATAGAAATATAAAAAAGAAATTTACAATTTTTTAATCAAAATAATTTCAGACGAATTAGTTCGCGGCGAAGAATGCACTTTTCCGTCAGAAAACTTTCTCTTTAACGATGTTCTCGGATCCAAAGGATTTCCAAATCGAATAATAACCGGTTCTGTATGCGATTTCTGTTGACTAAAGCATTGATCGTCGTTTCGAACCTCCTTAACAATCACAATATCATCATCTGATTCAGTGTCGTGACGGTCGTGACCATAATTAGGCATAACATCTATTTTTTCATTATTTAATCTTAACTTTTGTTCAGCAATTCGCTGATTATTAGAATCGATGATTCGCTTATTGTTATTATCGTTATTGGTTTGAAGCGCAGGAACTTTTTGAACCATTATTTTGTCCTCAATTTTTGGCTTTGATTGCAATAAATTCTCATTAGAAGCGAAAACTAAGATCGAGGGTTCGGTTATAGAAATCTTAGTGACTGGAGTTGGGGTTTGAAGACAAGTGCCATCACAGTCTTCAGATCCACATTCATAGCAAAAGATATTGCCGGCGGTTATTATTTCACTACTAATAGACATCACTTCTTCGTCATTGAAATTATTTTCCGATTGATTTCCAACTTCGGAATCATTAATACTCATGATCTCGACTTGATTTGAATCGCAATCTGAATCACGACAACTGTGACCCCACTCAGGCTCCACCAGTTCTAAACAACACGGACAACGAGTGATTCTGTAATTTAAAATTTTGAAAACAAAATTATATAAACTTTGAAATTAAAACAATGGCACAGAATTAGAAAATATATAACTTAAAAATTTTAATCATATTAAATAAATACAACTAAAGCGTGTCCCATAAGTAATGGCATGAATTTGCAGAGCTCGTGCACCCAATGATTGTTATTGTCGAATAAACTTTTATGACATAACCATTGATTTAAGAATTATTATCAATTAAGATAAGGAATGAGTCTCAAAAAAGAGTTGTGCACTTTTATGTACATTTGACTAAATTTATGACTGTTAGTATTGGTCGAAGACCTTTAAGGTCAAAGGACAAAATGGTATGAATTTATATATGTAGATTCAAAAACTGCTCATTTCAAGCAATTATGTAGTAAATGATCGATATTTTACTCTTAAGATGTCTTTAAATGTAAAATAGCTTTTCATACAATATTCTTACAAATCGTTCAGAAAAGCAGGTCTCACACTAAATGCCAACAACTCAAATACAGCAATGATTGCGAAACCAAAACTTTAATTTCGTCACTAAAGAGGTTAATAATTCAAATGTCCTTAAGGCCCGACTTATGACCGGCCCGGGACATAACAATTCTGGTTCATCTGTAAATTTTAATAAAGGAAAAGGTTAAAACTGTCCAAAAACATACAGGGATTCAGCATTATATGGAAATAAATATACCAAAATGTAGCGTAAGGAACAATTTAATGGTGTTTATGATGCATTCAAATTTAATTTATATACTGTATGTATTTATAATCTCATAGAATTTAATCAAAATTGAATGGCTTTTAAAGTAAGTGCCATTACTAAAGGGACAGCTCTGATAGCTTTGTAAAGCTATCAGAGATTCAAAAGTTTTTGGCAAATGAGTAATTGTATTAAAATTTAAGTTAAAGTAATAGATAGAGCAAAAGGAGACTAAAGACCACATTAATGAAAGAGTTCATACTTAGAGACTTCAACGTCCACACGTTTGCATTGCATGGCTATAATCCTAGACTTCCAGTTAAGTCCCGTCTCAAGCCTTTTATATTTTTCTAATCTTTGTTTTCTGCTAAAGCAGTATTCATGGCTTTCACTCCTCGGACCCCACATTCTATCAATACCTGCAAATCCAGTGTTCGAACGCGTTATTCTGGTCGAGAGTTTAGTAGTTTGTGGAACAGTAACAGAATGTATATCCTTATGAGCACAGAATTCTTCAATTTTACAATTTTTATAATAGATTTGTTGAGCGGTGAGTCGATTATTACGAGCAGAGTCTCTAACTCTTTGACCCATAAGTGAAGTCCACTCAAAAGAATTCATGTAAAGTTCAAACTCTTGTTTTTGTTCGTCTTGTTGTAATCGTTTTCTATGTTCAACGTTTTTAGTTTTACGGTATTTCTCTTCCTCTTCATTCTGTCTTTGCTTTTCAGCCATCAGTCGTTGGTGCAGTTGTTCTAAGTCCGTCTGCATCTTATCTCTAACTGAAGTATTTGTGGGAAGATTTGCCTTAAATTTTTGCAATTTTTCATTATAGAGCTGCGCCTCTCTATACCACTGAATCTTTCTTTCATTGAACATTTGTGTCATATCAGGAGTTGATGTGAGAGTAGTTCTAATCAACTGTTATTCAAAAAATTGATTCAATCAATAACTTAAGTAAAACATGAATTTTGATTAAATTTTCTGAAATATTACATAAAAATAAAGAATTCATAGTTTGAATGAATGATAAAAACATTTTTGTGGTCATTAAAAGCAGTGACAGAAATAATAGACAAAAGAATACAAATTTTACCTTAAAGTTAGGCAAAAGAATATTCCCCTCAGAACTGGTCTCAGGTCTAATTATTTTGTTAACCTTTCTTAGCGGCCAATTCACGTTCAAATCAATCTTAGATTTATTCCTATACTCATTGGCCGGAATCAGGTTCAGGTATTTGAAGAACGTTTGGTCGTCCATACAGTCAGATTCGGTGTCTTCCGGCGGCAAAACTCGTTCTCTCACTCGAACTGAAGGCCGAATTGGAGGCGATCTCGAGAACGACTGATTTGGTTGCCATAAACGATATTTCGTTGGCGAAGAGCAAGGCTTTGATGAAGAGGACGACGAAGTGGTGACACAACTAGTTATTGTAGAGTTGGGTGTGTTTTGTGTGTATGTTGTGTTTGATAACTGTTTCATAGGTTTATTAACCACTACATAATGGGTTTGACTTTTAGACACGTGATTATGTTGTGACTTAACCTCTGATGGAAGTGCTTGTGATGCTTGCGATGCAATGCTTGAGACACGAGATGATGAGGAAGAGCATGAAGAGGAAGAACCAAAACACGAGCCGTTAATTATCTGAGAATTGTGTGAACTGTTGGAACTGTTTGTCACCAAAATGATATTCTTATTATCTTGTATTACGACCTTTTGTTGATTGTTTTGACTGCAATGGGACACAAACTTAGGCGTCTGTGTCATCACAGGTGCGATCACTTCCATCGCTGGCCGACTGCTTACTGTCACTGAATTTGTCACTTTTGGTGCATTACTGTCTGCATCAGAGTCGTCGTCGATCACTATCGTTACGATTCCTGAACTGTTCGTGTTTACGATTCGGGTCTGAGATAACGGTCTTGTCTTTGAAGACATTCTGGAACTCATTATTAAAATACAATTACATTTATTTTATTATTAATAATGTTTAACTGCAATCAATGGCAGCCCATTCTTATGCACTATAAATGTGCATAAATTACGTCAAGTATTTAATGCGACCAAACCTTATGTCCTGCGTGTCATTGACCTGAACTTAACGCAAATTTTTCGCTATATTTTTACATTTATTAAGCATTTAATTGAGTTAAAGGTTAGAATCGATTAATTATAAGCTAAACAACACTTATGTCTTATTCCTTAATATTCAAAGCAAATAGTTTTTCGTTTACTGAGTGAGTAATTTCTACTCCAATTCGTTGACCTAGTAATACATGAGCTGAACGTTATTTATTCAGAGAAAAGATTCTGATATAAAAGATTATGTGTAAGCATAGCATAGCTTTCACAAAGAATTGTCTCTATTTTAATAAACTCTAATATAAATACATATTAAACAATAAGCAGTCGTGTGCAGACTCGGGCTTAATGAAGGCTCGAGCGCATGCACTGAGTTTCGGAAGTGAGCAAAGTTTTGCTTAGAAATTATATGTTTTTGTAATTATTTAATCAATTCTTGAATTCTTTAATATCTAAAAATACTTTAAAATATAATTTTTGTGCGTTTAGTCTGAAAATGCAATTTTTGCTTAAATAAAAGCTCATTATTCATGAAAAGGTGTTCTTAGGTTAACACTGACATGAGGCTCAAGCTTACAGATCATACGCTCCAACTTTACACTTGACTATAATGAATATCCAATGCAATATTTAAAATGGGCTTAACATTGAACATAATGAAATACAAATGTAAAATGTGATGCATTATTAAAAATGCTAATCTATTAGAATACTTTATACTCATAATCAGATGTATTCAGTACAGATCACCCCTATATGCTTGTTATCTCATTATCTACAGTGTATTACTAAATTAGTAATTAAATCTCTCTAAATCTTTATCTAAGTAGAGTTTCCTATATTTGTAAATTCTTTAAAAATATCATTTTTTCTATTTTTTCTTTATTTGGTTTTAAATTCTGTTGAGTTAATTCATTGATAGTATTGATTTACTGTAAACTTTGTCCAAACTATGAAGCTCTAGGGATCGTAAAAATGGAAGATAAGGATCAAACCAATCGAGTTTCTGAGACTATTTTCTTAATAAATAGAGTTTAGGACCTATTTTTTAGAATATTTATTTTGAAAAATAACATTAACAATCATTTATTTAAAATTAAAAATCAAAGAGGAACCAAAGGTATACCTTTAAATTTTTCAAAATCTCGTGGGGTGGGGTGGGGGGTCAATACCCTACCTAGACTCCCTTAGCAAGCACTGTTCATAATGTTCTCAGTGTCTATATTCTAGTTCTAACCATTCAGTCTTTGTCTTTGTCGGCTCATTACTTCAGTGGGTGCCTATTATTATATATAAATATTAAATTTTAAAATAGATTTCTGAAAATAAATTTTAGAATAGGGTTTGCTTTAATTTTCTTTACTAAGATCAGTGCCGTAGCCAGAAATTTCTGCTTTGGTGGGCTTTACATTGAAAAAATCGAAAATGTAACAATTTTTTAAAAATCACTACAGACCTACACTAATGTTCAATAATCTTTGGGGGCTCTAGCACCCCTACCCATCCAGCTACGGCTGTGCTACAGGTATTTCTAATTTCACGGTCTGAAGCATACCTGGACAAGCTCCGGACCTTTGCGGGTCTCATTTCAAGATTTCTTGAAAAACCAAGGATGGGGGTGGCAAAACTCACCGGTTTTAATAGGCAATTTTTCCTCAAGTTGCGTTTTCCCGCCAAAAAAATTTTCGCGCCAAATTTTTTTTGACATTTCTCCCATTTTTGGAGAAACATTTAAAAATCATAGATTTTAATGTCATTGTTTGTTGCATTAATGCATAGCTAATCAAAAATATTTTATAGGAATTTAAATTTTAATAAAATCTGAAATCAATTTTAGTTAAAATCAAAGGGTGGGCCAAGGTACGATTTTTTGACTTTCAAATTTTTTTGGGG
>JAQGAM010001001.1:0-10511 GCA_034697665.1 Nanhermannia comitalis
AGCTTATAAGCTCAAAGACAGTCAAAATTGAGCTTCAAGCTCAGCAGCTTGAGCTGCTATCTCATAACCTGAGCTTCAAGCTCGAGCTTATAAGCTCAAAGCTAGCTTGTGCTATTCGCTATTTATTATAACATTTAAAGGAATATATGGTTACGTTTTAATGCAACTAAGGTTACAATATTACGCGTAATAATCTTTTGAGTGTAATATTACTGTAATTTTCTGTAAAATTCTTTTTATTACAAATTTTAAAATTCAATTATTTCTAAATCACTATTAGAACTGTTAGAAGTGATTCTACGCGATTATGCAAAAGTCTGTTAAGATCTGTTTGTCCGTTCAACACAAGCGTTGGTGACAGGAATACGAGTTTTTTGCAATTTTTTTACTTTATAGACTTCATCACCGATTTTGTGAAAATTGGTATTTATACGTATTTTTGATCGGAAGTAGTTTTCGAGATATTCGACTTTAAACGTCAAATTTTCCATAGACTTCCATTATAAAAATTTTTGTTTTTTTAACAATAGGTTCCTATGGCAAAAGTGAAAATACAGTACAAGTAAAAATGTATAATAAGATGTGTAAAATAATTTTTTATCAAGAATTATAGCTCCTCCCCCCACCCCCTTGAAACGAAAATGATAAACTGTAACCTAACTAATAATATGTTGGGTCGCAAAGCACTTATTACGTGGCACTTAAAAAGGAATTTAATAAAATATTTTTCGACATCATCCTTAATTTTCTACTCTAATTTACCTGTAATTAAACCCAAAGCAACCCATCTCTCACATAAAGTCAATTCAAGGACCTGCTATCCATACGCAGTGATTGCTCTCAAATGCAATGCAAAAGGGCTTTAATCAATCTGAGTTTGACCGATGATCGAAAATTTATTTTTTTCAAAATTGATCCATCATTTGGTCGTCACTTCGAAACACTACGACCACTGCCATACAAATGCATATTTTTTTATCATTTTTGTATAAGTTATTGAAAGTAAAAATTATTCTTTAAAGTTGTGATAAAGTTTAGTAAAACAATTCCTTATTTGACAGAAAATTATTTAATATTATTCAAAGTGAATATCATTAAAAAATAAAAATAATGTCAGTCCGTCCGTAATTTCGCAATTTTGATAACAAAAAATCAAAAAAATTCAAATGCATTAAAAATTTTTAACGATGTTTTTGAAGTACTGTTTTCCTCTATCAAAAAATTACCGGTATATGTAAAATATATTACTGTAAAGATTAAAGTCATATATAAATTGGATCACAAGTTCTCAAATAAATTTAACACTAATTTAGACTTAAGTTATCTAATAATAAAGTTTTTTTGATTAGATTAATAAACCCATTGTTGAGCTTATCATTTGCTATATTTGTGCTGACAAATCAAATCAGAAAAACTACACTTCTTAGAATTCCAGTTCTTCCAGTGATTCCAAAAAGAATTTATAATTCATTTCACATTTCAAGATAATAGACTCTGATCTCAAGATAAAAACTAATTTATTGTTAGATAACTCAGCTATCGATTACTTTCATCGTTTTGCTTATACATTACTCCTTTTAACCTTCAATTATAACTTAATTATTTATATAATACTCTATAATAAAATAATATCAAAGAAAAATTTTTGTGAATGAAAAATATTTAGTTTTGTTGTATTTATTTAATCAGCAATAGTGTCATTCAAATGTCTTTTGGATTACTCTCATATTTGTGAGCATTTTAATGAAGTGAAAAAACAAGTTTTTTAAGTATAATATTAAGCACTAATAACATGAATTTTATAAAGTTTTAACTTTTTGTCTAAAAAATATTCTGGAAAATAGATAAAAGATTTTTTAGAGTTTTGTTAATAGGCTTCAGCTTCCGATGTATGAGTTTTTCTGAATAAGTTAGAGCTTTAGCTTAAGCTATAGCTACCGGTGAGCCTTTTCGGTCATTGACAGAATTTAACCGAATATGACCTCCGAATTTGACCGGATTTCTGAAATAAATTTTGTTGACCGAATTTGACCTCCGATTTTATAATTTTCAAATGACCGAAAGGCCCACCAGTAGCTATAGCTTAGCCTATGCTCTTCACTACTTGGAATATATTTGATGAATAGGATATATTTAATTTGCATTAACACATCCAACGCATCCACAGTAATAGATATTATAAGTTAATTATTTTCCTCTAATTATTCAAATTACTATTTCTCTTATTGCAACAGATTTTTAAATTGTTTAAGTTTTAAATTTGAAAAATACATTAAATTAACAATTTAAGGGAGAGAACCGATAACTATAGACGATTAATATTAATCTCAGCTTATATTAAATAAAATACACGAAAATCAGCTCAAAGTAGATCATTGCCGAAAGAGTCATGCATTCAATAGACAATACAAACACCAAATTTATTGATAACTGAATTCATAGAATTTACAGCAATAGGTTTTAATTTATTATGAATTTGTTATAAAATGACTAAATCAAAGTCGTGATCATAATTGCGATGTAATCTCAATCTTCAAATACCAGGTGTTTTATTATTTAAAACACAGCAAATATTCGTTCGCAGACTTTTTCCCTGCGGCCACTTTCAGCATATGATGAAGTTTTAGGAAAATATTTTAAAAATGGATAGAATTTCCCTTTTTTTTATTTGTTCTTATATTTTAATGTTTCCATTTCCCTCTTTTCCTCATTTCAGTTTTGCCTCGCGTACCACCAAAGACCTGTTCCCATACCATCTGTTGGGAAGTACTGCTGCAGATTACTTTTCATAATAATCAATTCGTTTTAATTAATTGAGTTTATAGTCGTGATCATAAAGTCTTTTCATTCAACTGTTTAATTATGAAATCAATGATTGAAAAAATTAATAATTTATTACTAAAAATACAAACTATTAATAAACTTAATATACAGTGAAAATTAAAGATTGTCTATAAAACAAAGTCTCAAATTAATATTTTTCAACTAAATATAGTTTGATTGGACATGAATTTCAATTATTTACTTATCATTAATTACTGAACTAATATTAAGGTTAAAAAAAACTTTCAAAACGGTTATTATTTTTTATCAGCGGAATAAAGTACTTATAAAATAGCAGTAGAAAATGCGGGTCATTAATAGCGGTCAAAATTATAGTTATTTCAGATGAATTAAAATAACTGAAGTAACGTTATTTGTCGGTATGGGTTCACTGTCCTGCGATACCAAACCAGTGAAGAAATGCATTTAAGGTGTTGGGGATGTATAGCTATATGTTGAGGTAAGAATTCGAAGAAAATATGCGTTTTGTGATGTGCTGTGAAGTCTGAGGAAACCTGTTTATTGTACTTTCAGTCTTTAAGACGAGGTTCAAGTACGAGCTTTACAACGCTTTACAACTTGAACAGATTTAGTGAACCTCACATTTTGACTGCAACTTTGCAGCTACTTTCATGGCAGTGCTGTGAAATGAATTTTTTCAAATCATTTTGGAATTTCACATATTTATAAAGTTCTTTTAGGCGATCATTAACTATGAGTTATTATTATGTTTGTGCATAAACTTTATATTTGTTATTTGATTGTTTTCAACCTAAATATTTGTTCATCAGATCTTATTAGTAATAATGAAAAGACGAAAAGCAACATTACATCAGTCACATCGTTATCGGAAATATCAGTGACATTACAAACATCAACATTACCATCAAACTCATTGTCTAATGTGTCCCTTCATAGCTATAGTAAGTCTACCAGTTTTCTAGTTTTGTCAAACTTTAGTCGTCATCTCAATAACAAATAATATAGATATCAAAAAATAAAAATTAAATAATCAAACAATTCTTTGGGTGAATGATAGTAAATGTGGCGTTTGTGAAGAGAGTAATTTTAATATTTGCTTTGACTATTCAAGACTTGAGTCAACTTTCTGTAGTTCATTGGCTTCAGATATGCTGCGGAACGTATAACTGAAGTTTAGCCAAACCAAAAAGTGCTATCTTTTAGATTTTATTACCGGTATTTGTGAATTATGCAAAGCTTAATATTCATAAAAGATAAATAATGTTAAGTATTATCTGTCAATTCTATCGATCGAATCAGTCTCGGTTTGGGGGCTTTTCTTTCAATTTATATAAATAGCTCTTAAAACTTTACATAAACTTTGTTTATTTCTATCAAATTTAAAGTATTTTTAATCAAAATATTTTCAGCTAAAGGTAAAACTCAAAAGAATTGAGAAATTAAATTAATCGTAAGTAAAAGAAACTAAAGGTTAAATTTTAAGTTCAAAAAACTTTATTTTACCACAAAATGACTTTATCATAATTGAACATACCTTAAGGCGACAAATCAATTAGTCAGTGCAACCTTTCCCATAAGTATTAGATATTTGATTATCAAACTAAAGTTTTTTTTTAGTAATTTGGGGTGACTTAAGGTTCTCATCTATTGTATGATAACATAATATCGAGTCTTAATAATTGAAATAACTTTTAACAAGGTTCGCTAAATAAATAGGCGACCCGGATATGTGAAATTGTTAATCAGTAAATCACACTTGGAATGAGGGTGGGATTCACTCGTTTTTCATAACTTATTCCAAATGCAAAATAGTATTTTAGGTCAGATTTGTTGGACTGCTTAATAGTCTATTATTGTGCAGATGTTAATACTCTGACTATTTGTAAGACAAAACACTTGCAAAAAATACATTGTATTCTTTGTTTTATAGGCACTGATGATATATTAAGTGTTGACGACTTTGAACTGACAACAACGTCGACTAATAATAATAACTTGAGTTATATTTATGATTCAAAATCTAATTTGAAGAATGAATACAACGAAAATACAACACAACCCGAATTGACTTCATTATCCTCTTTATTATCCTCGACTTCCTCAGACCTCATATCGACTTTAGATCCAAATTTATTAATATCAACAGTAGTTTCTCAGATGAATGCGAGCAAAATAATAAATCAAACAGTAGAGACAGGAGAAAAAAGAAGAACAAATGCAAACCCTTCTGTTGATGACATAATCAGCGGTATTATACAACTTATTGGAGGAAATGTAAAGCTATCCCGGCCTCCAATCAATCATAAATTGCATCAAATGAGTCAATACAGACCCGATCCAGGTCTGCACGCGACGCGTATTAACAATCGCGGGCCACCAAAACTTTCATATGTAGGTCCGGCTAATCATCATATTCCTAATTTAGTGCCTCCGAGCGTACTCATAGGTCCCGGAAGACCTGCTGGCATTGCATTGCCGTTCCCGCCCTCGCATTTGGCACGATTACCACTTCCATTAAACATCGCACCAACCAAACCGCCATTTGTTATACCAGAAAGTGATGTCAGCTTTCTTTTGGGTCTAATGAAGCCTCACATGAAAGATGAGATGGAAATCATACCAATGAAAAACCTGCCAAAACTTCAAACATCACTATTACACGAAAAAATAAGAGACAAAACGAGCACTACTTCTATCATAAATTCTCGTCCGATATTTACTGAAAAAATTTTAGCCAATCCTTCAATGTTACGCGATTTCATTCGATCCAATTCTATGTATTCAAACATATTCTCTTCCTTATCAACAGAATTATTTGCATTAAGCATATCAACAACAACAACACCTCTGCAAACAAACACAACAATAATATCTGAAACTCATTCTGTACTAAAAAACACTTCAAGTGTATCACAAGAGCCCGTATCATCATTTATAATCCCGAGTCAAACGGAAAGTCCTTTACCAACTGGTCCAATAACCGATTGGGTACCTCTTTTTGTACCGGCCAGTATGAAGACTCACGAATTTGCTTCTGAAGAGCCGATCATTATTACAATGCCTGACGAGCCGAGTGTTTTTGAGCTAATAGTAAAACAACAAATCGGACCAAAAACAGCCACATCAACACTGACATCGACTTCACTGCCAAATATTGAACCGACACCAGTGACATCAACAAATTCTCTGAATTCTTCAAAGTCTCAGAAAGAAAAGAACGAGTTTTCCATTTCGACAACAATAAGTCCGACAACAACTACATCTATAACAACATCGGCCACAAGTGAAATATCAAAACATTCTATCAATGATTCGACAACAATAGCAAATATGAGTACAGAAGAAGCAGAAATAGTCTATGGAAGACCAGCGCCCGTCAATCTCAACAAACCAATAGCGCCTTCTTTCACAACTAATATCGAAGAAATAATAACGCTTTTAGGTTCTGGTGAAATGTCAGCAAAAACACAGTCCATTAGTTCTTCAGCAAAAAATAATATAATTCCTGTGGGAAGACCAATAGTAATACCCGTTGAAATGGATGAAGTGAAGCCTCAAGTGGGCCCCAATCGACCAAATCTTAATAATCGTCAGTCTTCAGGCAATACTGATTCTGGCCATCGATCCGACAACAAACCAGCCCATAATAATTTAAAGAATTCTAATGGAATCGCTCCCACATTACAAGTTGGCTCAGGAGTTATTGTTAATGGTGACGACTCTAATGATAAAAATGGAATTCTTCAGCCAAACGGTCAGACTTCACAAACAAAGCCATTAATTGTCAGAAGACCACCGTTTCGACCGCGTCCTAATGTCCCGATAGTAAGGATTGACACTTGTATTGTTGGGGACGACTCCACCTGTGAGACGGCTCTCAATGAAAAATGTCTGACAGAGCTTGGCTTAAGTTCATGTCAATGTAGACCAGGATTTTCAAGAAATATGGCTCGCAGTCCATGTGTTCCCGTTATATCTTTAGCTCTTTCACTAAAAGTTGATCGAATCGGTGATAAAAAGTTATTATTCAGTCGGAATTTACTGAACTCTGACAGTGAAGACTATCAGTATTTAGAGTATGAAAGCTTACAAGCGATTAATTCAGTCTTTTCAATATCAAAGTTGACGCGAGTCTTTTTAGGCTCTAAAGTGAATCGCTTTTATTCTGTTGCCGGAAAAACTATTGTAAACGCCACCGTAAACTTAGAGCTAAACAACGCCACTGTCACGCCTTCCATCAAAAAATATGTTCAACAAGAATTGTCTCGAGTTATAGCAGTCCGTAATAATAACATCGGAGAAAGTCAATTATGGGTTGAGGGAAGTCTTAACGCTATTCCCAGAGTTGAAGATTTGAATGAGTGCTCGAATAATGATTTGAATGATTGCTCCAAATTTGCGAAATGTATTAACGAATTCGGAACATTCAAGTGCGAGTGTGAGTCTGGATATGAAGATAAGTTCATAAGTGATAAGTCAAAGTCTGGCCGATTTTGTTCCGCTTGTTCTCCACAATATTGCTCTAATAGAGGAGAATGTTTTGTCATTAAAGGACAGCGAGAATGTAAATGCAAAGGAAATTTCATTGGCTCTAAATGTGATATTGACGCTGAAGTACTGGGAGTAGCACTCGGAGGCTCTGTTGCGGCGCTTATTATCATTATCATTACTTTTTTATGTTTATATATGTGGAAGTAAGTCATCCGTTAAATCATTTTTGAGCAAAAAAATTATTTCAAATTCTAATTTAAGTCACTTTTTCTGCTTTTATGATTGCAGTCAGAGATGGAAAAAAGAACAGCAAAAAATGGAAGCAATGTCTGCTGCCAGTGGTCACACTTTCAGCTATGTTAATAAACAGGCGGCCACTGCTTATAGATTAACAATTGATGATCGGATGAGATGGGCTCAAATCGCTGAGGCTATGGCTTCAAATCCTGGCTATTCGACTAATTACTATGTTGTAAGCAATTTTCAATACTGTATCACATCTTCTGATAACATACTGTATCTCTTCATATACTTTTTCAATTATAAAATATTTTCTGCTTTCAAATTAAGTTAAATTAATTATTTGTTTATAACTAGAATCCGGAACAGATGACCACTAGTCAGCATCATCTCAATCATGTTTACGCCACTCCTAATCGTGTCCAAACTGCGGGCACAATACTCAACGATGATTTGTGTGCATACGATTCTCGACAATATTCACGATCACTTAGGCCTAAATCACGTACCGCTTCGTCGACAACTCACGCATATTCAATGGTTAGCCTTTAAATAAAATCTAATTTTGTTTCCTTTGAATTAATTAAAAACTAATTGAGTACTGTATTGTGCAGAAAAACGGTGGAAACGATAGCATCTATAATGAGACCGAATTTTCAACGAGAGAAATGATTTATTCTCCGGCTCATCTCATACCTGCCCCTCGAACACAATTTTCATATTCATAGTTTATTTATTATAATTTTTATAGACATTAAATTATTTAATAAAATCTTACGCATAGTACTAATTTGAAAGCTCTAATCATTAATCATTCATTGATTGCATCTTTTGAAAGCGTTTATTTTGAAAAGCAATCGTAAGTATTCTGGTTTGTCGTATGATCTCATCCTTGTTCCTCATTGTATATTCTTATACAGTACAGATGTTATTTTAGTGAACAGGTTAAGTACGAATTGATCAAAGCTTTCACATGAAACGGAAGACAGTGCTATCAAACTATTCATTGCAATTCGAGGTCATTCTGGAGGCAAAATTGCAAAACTGCAAAATTCCTTGAATATTAAATAATTCTTCTTTATGTGGGCTTTGGTGTGAATCAGTCGTGTGAATGCTTTTCTTAAGGGTTGTATTGATTTTACAATTAACATAAATTAGTTGTTATTAAAGTGCAAAGTTGTATACTTGTATAGTTGTATACGGTATACTTGCATAGGATATGATAATTTACAATATTCTTATGATAATCTGGTACAGTATATGACAATCTGATAAAACTTTATGATTTCCTTCACAAGCATATGGATATATAACATGCAATAAAAGTTGACGTCATTAGCAATGTCTTGAGCTCTTTTCCACTCTTGAATGAAGTCCGACTTTGAGCTGTTGTTGACTTCATTCATTTTGAAGCATGAGTTGTTCACTTGCCTGTGCTTTTTGATGCATGTTAAGCATGTCCTTTCATTATTTCATTTTCAGTATAAGAAAAAACAAGTTTCTCTAATACAGCATTGCTTTGGTAATTGGCGAAAGTTGCCCAACAAGTGCTCACTTGTCCAAAGTCACTGATCTTTCTATAACTTGCCATAACTTTGAACACTGAGTTGAGAGTGAAAAGTGAAAAGTATAAGACGCAAAAATGCAGTCAATCACCTAAAGGTAAGAATTTGCCACTTTTAGCCTTATTGATGACCTTTATATGACTATACATTATATTATATTATCATAATATAGTATATTATACTCTACATTATTACTATTAATTCATATTAATAATGCATTACTTGTATTATTCAGTGGAATATTTTATTAAAGGATCTATACTTTGATACACTTTATTGTATTTTTGTTTCACTGATTTAAAACTATTACTAGTTTTTATTCGGTCATTGATAATAAGATAGCTATTTATTAGTGCCGGTAATGTATGAAATAAAGTGATAAAACACTTTTAATTATAAATGAGAATAATATGATTTCACTATTTGTCAAGTTTAATGTGCTTTTTGCTCATACACTGTATAATTTGTTTCTCACTGTATTAATATAGGAATCGTAGCTGTGCTGTCATTGAAAGATCAAATATTAGGTCATTATTTGTATGTTTGGTTTGATGTGAAACTGAATTAGAAACTGAATTAGAAACTGAATTAAAAACTGAATTAAAAACTTAATGGTTATCACAAATGTTGGATTTTTATAATAATGCTTAAACGATATACAACGCTCACAAGCATTTTACTATTGGTTCCTTTTCTCTTATTTGTTGTTTTACTTAAAGGTCAGTCAATTATTTTATTTTAAAATTAGTTTATATTACAATTTTTTGCTAACTTCTTACGGCTTTGAAATATTTTTAACTTCTTATCAGAAGTTTAAATTAGTTCAATAACAGAAATGAACTTTAAGTTGTTTTAATTTTTTTATGTAATGTAAAACTCAAATAATGGAAAACTGATATGAAGTAAACTAATGTAACTGTATATACAGTGTGTACTGTATTATATTGTAGGATAAATGAAAGTTTGATTTATTTTTGAGGCTTTAATCGAATTATTTGAAAGTTTTTGACTTAACAACTAATTTAATGAACTAAATGCTGATAACATAGTTTAGTTAAATTTTGCATTAATTAATTAAATTAGTATTCAAGGCTCACTAATATAAAAAATTTTGAATAAATATTTAGTTTTTTAAAAATTCAAATCAAAGCCCGTTTACACCGTTTACACAATTGCTAGTTTTAATACTATCGTCAACTGTATTAGTTATTAAAAGGATTAATATATATATATATTATTTAATCAATTATAAGAACAAGTTTTTCTCATATCAAAGCAATTTCAAGTTTCAATTGGAATAATTAATAAAAAATCTTAAAAATACTTTTAATTAATTAAACATTTTAATTAAAAGGGTACTAAGCTATACATTATAGAATTTTTCGGGACCCCAACCCAAGAAACGCTTAT
>JAQGAM010001002.1:0-10510 GCA_034697665.1 Nanhermannia comitalis
ATTTGTGATAAAAGTGACCGCAATATGCTATACAGAATATAAATAAATAATTGACTCAAATTAAAATGTTAAACATATTAAAAATGATAAAAAAATAATCAAAAAAAACTGTTGTGATTTGTACGCTTGGTTTAAATATTATTTAAAAACTTATTGTATAACAAGCGATCGTTTAAAAAAGTCTTTTTAAGATTGAAGCTTATACTAGTACGGTATAAATGAAGTAAAACCGTCTAAAATGGCTCAACTTTTTGAAGAAAATCGTGAGCTTCAATGTCGAAGAACCAAAAAAAAGTAAAATACAAACGATCTAAAACATAAAAAATAATAATTGAAGAGTGAGCTCATCATTATTGAAGTTTCCCATTGAAAACTCACTTATAGAGTATATGCATTTTTAAACTCCTTGTTATTTGAAAAACACAACTGGAGAAAATCCATTCAACTAGAATTCTTGAAATAAATATAGCATTCAGTGATAGAGACAATCTCTTGTTTATATTTTATATGTTGCAGAGATGTTCATTCTCTTTTATTCACTATCGAAGGCTTGATTTTACTGCTCTCTGAGCCTTAAAGTTCAATTGAGACTTAAAATCAGGACTTTTACGACCATAACTAAGGTTTGAAAGATTATTGTGAGAATTTTGAATTTTAAACTTTTATATAAAATAAAAAGATTCAGCTGAAAAAGATCTCTACAACTAAAATACATTATCTGATTAAATGTTTTAATGCATTGTAAGATTTAAAAAAAAGCTCTGTTTGAATGCATACAATGCTTGAGATCATATTTGACAATAGCAAATAATTACATATCAAAACTTGAGTGAAACCTCGAATGAAAAGTGATTTCTGATGAAAACTTACAGTTATTATATTGTATTCAGATTCAGATCTTTTAGCTTCTTTGAGCACAGATTAACTTTTACCTTGGTTACAAAACTTCAAAACCCATTATTAAACAAAAACGGACATTAATATGAACTTATGTTCAATATTTCTCTGAATATTTAATTTTATATGAAATTCTCATATTATGGTATGGTTTTGAAAGCTATATTTTCATCATAAGATTGTGTAAATTCATTTTTAAAACAAGTTTTACATAATATAACCTCAAAATACTTGTATTTTGAGAATTGATATATTATACTGTAATTATTGCCCAATATTTTTTATATTCAGTAGAAATACATGATTCTGTGAGAAGGCAACAAATATTATACATTTAGGCCAAAGGAATGTAAAGAATGTAAAATTGAATGCTGTGTTGAGAAACAAGAATAGTATTTTTACATTGTTATAGTTTCAAAAATTTTAATTGATAAAAATGTGATATTTATCTTTAGAAATTGTAAGACTCCAAAAATTATTGGTGCATAAAATCTCTTCCTATTGATTCCTCTTTGATTCAGATAAAAATTATATAGAGATCAGATTAATCAGTAGCAAAATGGGTCGATAATAGGTTACATAAAATAAACTTTGTTATTATAGATCTATTCGCAAGCAATCCTACCATTTTTTGCCTTCAGTTATACTCACAACAGTTGAGCAAAGATTTAACTTAAGTATAACTCAAATTAAATATTTCAACACTTTATAAATAAAAAATTCAAAATTCCATTTACTATATCATCTCAACTATTATTTATTAAACTTCATAAAACTATGTGTTTGTTGGGAAAGAGTGGGAATTTTGGTTCCTTTGAATAACTGAAACTATAGCAATATCTGTTCAGGTCTTATCATTTCACGCAATGCCTCTTTGTATCCATCAAAGTATTGTAGAACTGAAGTCTTTCTGTTTTATGAATGAAACAGAAAGAAATATATTATAGTAAGGTTCTCTATCTTTAGGTGCTTATAAGCGAACTTATTCAATAGAGTCTATAATAGCAAAAGTGGAACTTTTTATTTTATAGCTGTCTCTACTTTTAATATGATTATTGGTATAAACAAAAGAAAAATAAATCAATAATTAATATAATATTTGAAAGTATTTCGAATTAATAATACATTAATACAAATAAATTTACTGTCAGTATATATTCAAAATATTCATTTGTGACAAACTTAATAAAAATGTGAACACATCTAAATGTATTGTCTGTGAACACCTGTTCTAACTTATTATTACAAATTAATTTATTTAAAAGCAAAATTCAATTTATAAATTTATAAGGTCTTTATTAGAGGAAAATATATCAAAATAGGTATCAGTCAATTCTATTAAAATATAAAGTTTATATTGCACACTTTATTAACGTACAGGTATTTATTATATTGTCGGTGGTTTTCAAAAGCATTCTAATATTTTTGCCTTTCATTATACAAAGAAGAAAATTAAATAATGCTTTTTGGCATAATTTTTAAACTTCATTTTGCCAATAAATCTCATTAGTAAAAAATTTGATTAAAAATTCATAACTTATCACACAATCGATCTGACAATAAAAAATATAAATATTAAAATGTTATCTAAATGTTGATGTGTGTCACTTAATGGTTCTATCTGTCAGACACTCATTAAAACCCCTCCCACTACACCCTCTTATCGATTTCTATTTTGGTGTTAATAAATATATAATATATTAAATGCAAATATTTATGTCGACAAATGATGCAAAACCTTTATTCATAGCAAGCGGCAAAAAATTTGAAAGCATAATTGACTGAAAAACGCCTTAAGTTACTCTATACTATTGATATTTGATTGCAAAAAGCACTGCCAAACTACTAAATAGAAAAGAAATGGTCTTAAAATAACTTTTCATGTTTATTGTGTAAGTCTTGAAGCAATTTCATAAATCAATGGTTGCTTATAATTCAGAGCAACACACCGTCAATATCTATTTAACAAGTCTTTCGAAGAGATATCATATTAAAATAAAAAATCAAATCATTTCAGGCTAAAAGTTATGCCTTAAGTCCAATTCGTTGCACTCCATCTCATTCACTGAACGTCAAATCAGCTTTTGGGTGGTTTTTTCTTCCTATTAATACTGTTTTTAGTATTCAGGCAAGTGATGTGTTCGAGTCAAACGTTTCACTGCTAACATAGTTCAAAATTCATGAAATTCAGAGAAAGTTTAGTGAATTAGGAATTAAATCTTCACTGCCTTACTTTTCATTTTTTTGTCTCATTAATTGCTTATATATTTTACCATTTTTTCAGATCTTTTAAGTCACGAAATCTGAAATTACTTCACATTTAAGTCTAAATATAAACTTTTGAGTTGGGTTGAATGTAATTTTATTTTAATCATTTCATAAGGGATTTCGATCAAAATTTTTGTTACTTCTATTATAAACTTAAATTTATAAATAATTTTTTAGATTAATTTGATTTACTTCAATCAATTTTCTTAGAAATGCTCAAAATTTGT
The DNA here is from genome assembly GCA_034697665.1 of Nanhermannia comitalis. Classification (NCBI taxonomy): domain Eukaryota; kingdom Metazoa; phylum Arthropoda; class Arachnida; order Sarcoptiformes; family Nanhermanniidae; genus Nanhermannia; species Nanhermannia comitalis. The sequence goes on from JAQGAM010001002.1 coordinate 3,393, forward strand.
TTTTATAGTAGAATTTCTCAAAATTTCTTTATGAAAAGAAAATAAATCCTATTTCTGAACTTCTATTGATATATTGCAATCGGATTGCAATGAATGCAGTTATTCACAGAATCGTAGTGAATGTTCTTTTAAATTCAGTTTGAAATTAGTTTGTTTCCAGTGATAAGAAAGAAAAAGACATCTCAAGGATTTGAGTCCATTCAGTAGGATTTCAAATACAGGTCATTTGCATTTTTCGATTCTTTGGTTACTATCAAAGCCAAAAACTGCCCAAAAACGAGACATAATTTATGACAAAATCATTATTCTAAACGCATTTAACCATTTCTTTTCTTTTCTATCAAAGCAAAAATGTCAGGTGCTATCAGTCAACAGCTGAAAAGGACTATTTATTTAGTTGTTTCTCACATCAACTTTACTCGATTTGAAATCAGAAACTTTAGAAAAAAACTTATTTTATGAATTCTAATATATGCGAAAGTGAAAAGCGTTTTAAAAGCTTTAAAGAAAAATATACTGTAAGTAAATTTTATGTTTACTTAGAAAGATGGGATAGAAGTCTCTTCTAATATATCTTTTGTTCAGTTTATTCATACTTTTGATATGCTTACAGAGAATATAGTGTAAAATGAAAAAGTGATAAATGAATAGAATAATCAGCTTTTTATATGCAATGAAATACTTATATAGCAATTATTCAAATTTTGAGATTCCAAACAAAAAATGTGAAAATTCAACAATTCTTTGATTTAGAAATTATTTCTCTTAATAAATATTATAAAATAAGAACTAATAATGAAATTAATTTGAAGACAAATATTTGCTAATCTTTTGTTTTGCAGAAACTTAGTTTGATGTATACCAGTAATAATTGTTTGACATATAGATAAGTTTCAATTGTTCTCATTTCTATTGAAAATATGACATTACAATAGAAAGTTGATAGAAGTTGACAGACATGGGAAGAATTTGTGTTTTTCAAAACAGAATTTATTAAACAGATCGAAATAAACGCATTGTGAACACCATTAGTAGATAGAAAAATGTAAATATAGTTCGCTTACAAATGCAACTCATAATAATAATCTGTATATTTTGTATAAAATATGAAGACTTGAGATCATTTGAGTGCATATGTTTCCATGGTTTTGATCCAAGAATACATAATAATAAGGTTGCCTACAGCTGGTCTAGAGATCAAAATTTGAAAACAGATAACATTACTATATTTTATTCACTTATAATTTTTAGCACAATGTTTTATTTTTGAAAATCCAAATATATTCTTACAGCGCTTGAGAGTTATGCTGATAAAAAGCTATAAAATGATAGATGACTCTATGGTTTGCTGTTCAACCCTCAAACTTGTGAGTCTCATTCTTTTGCTCATTCATTTATCACATTGAGTGCTATCCACATAATATATTATTCTCTTTTATTATATCGATGTTGGTTTCCATTCATAAAACACACACAACTTCTTAATACAATAATAACTTTGTTAACTTGCTTTTCAACTATTGCATTACAAGCACTGTATTGATTAACTACATTGTGATTCAAGAACTACTATTTTTGGTTAACAAGATATAAGATAAAAACTATAAAATAAGACCAAAATTAGCACATGTAAAAGTACATGTCTGTTATGTTAAAGATAATGATTGAGTTAGTTTATCTCAATTCAAAGCAATTGTTTTTTTGTTTAGTTAGAATTGCGTTAATTCATTAATATTGTATATACAGTACTAATTGAGAAAAGCATTTATTGTATGCACAATTAGTATATGAGCACTGTATAGATGCTTTTACTATATCAATAATATTCAATACTTGACCCAAAGAAGAGTGCATTGTATCAGAGTTTCTCTAAATCGTAGAATCATTTGGGAATTGTAGCATTTGAGCTGATATACACTTATTATATTAAACAGATTAACTAACTTAGACTCACATAATTTGCTTTAATTCATTTCAATGAAATATTTTGTTACAAAAATTTTTCTAAAATCTCATTTCATTAAATAAAGCCATTATTTAATTTATCTTATGTTTGCAGTTCAAAGATTACTAAGAAATAATGACAACCAACACAACTATGCTTTTGAATATTTGATAAATTGAATGAATTGTCTTTTCAGACGTAATTAACTAACTTTTAATTCATATAAAATGATTAATTTATTGGTCACTGAGGGCTAAGTGTTTTCAAATTAGGCAAAATTTCTCTTAATTATAGTCTTAATTTAATTAAAATACTTTGAATTATTTTAAACATTTATATTTTAGTACACTTTTGAATAGGTTGTACAGTAGAATACTTTTGGATCAACTGATTATTTGAAGCACACTAAATGTTAAAACAAATTAACATTTTATTAAAATTTCCATAATTAACCCCATATACTTGTATCTACTGATATAACTTTCTGTACTTTACTGAATACTTAATAATAAATGAGCTCAAAATATAAGCAAATGTTTAACATTCGTATCAATTCTTGAATTTTGGTCAAAAATATTTAATTAAATGCTAACCTATGACTAAAATGACTAAAAAAAAGAATATAGAAAAAAAATCTCCTTTTGATCCTTTTGTTTACGATAATTGTTGAAAAGAAAGCTCAAACTTTGAGAGTGGTATTAACAGCAAAATAATCTGTGCAATGAACAAACGATAGATATTTGTTGAGAATGGCCAACAAAAGCTTAATAAATCAATGTGAACACAATATTAATCAACGAATTAATTTTACGGGAATCAAAGTATTACTAAGACTATTGTTGATAAATTGTTTTATTGGTATTCAATGCAATTTACTGTATGTGGCACTGCTATTACAAATGTTTTATTGCTGAAAATAGCAATAAAAATTCATTGCTGTTAGTTTTTCAAATTAAATGCAAATCATCTGTAAATGAATTGATTTTTAACATCTTGTGAAACGTAAAAATTCAAATTAAAAATAGCCAACAGTTTAATTCAAATATCTTAAAGTAATTAATTTTGAATTAAAAAGTAATTGGTTTTTGCACCAAACTGTATTCGTTTTTTAATCTAGAGATTCACATAAACCTGAATTCTACAAGTCTTCTGCTTCTTAAGTATGCGCTTTAATTATTATTAACAAAAGCTAAACAGAAACCAAATCAGATAATTTCTATGAAAAATGAATATTCGATTTTAACATCACTTGTTGTGCTTCGTTTATAACCAGTAATGCTTTTGAGATCGAGTCATTTGGAGTTGGTTTAAGACCTAACGTACTTAAGGTGAATATTAAGGAATATTTAATTCGGTTTTATAGCGCTTAAAAGAAGCATTAAACTGAATTTATGGCATAAATCAAACTCTGCACAGAATCGATTAAATTATAATATGGATGAGTTTTAAGGTTTTAATGAGTGTGAAGTATAAATAATTGGACGAAAGGATAAAATTTAGTATTAAACACTTTATGTTCCAATTTTGAACATAATCTATTACTTTAATCAATCAATCGCTGAAATAAAATCTCGAAAATTTTATACCAAAGTTAATAAGTCGTGACTTACTATAATGTGTTTTATTAGAACAGAGAATTCGAGGTCTTTATTGACTTGAGAAACAACTCAGAGAACCAATAAGATTGAATTCAATAAATTTTAGAAGTATTTGGGATACATCAGGAAGTTTTCTGCTAATGGAGTCTTGACATAACTCAGATGTAATCGTGAATTGGGATAATCATCAATTACTATAGGAAGAGCATTGATGAGCGAAGTGAAGAGTATTTGATGCACTTTTTCTGCTTATTATTTAAATTTATAGTAGAGTTGCATAACATTCATCTTAACTTTAAATAATTTTTAGATAAGTTTTATGAGCTTTTGTTATAAGTTATGCAATGAGTCTCATATGAAATCGGAAAATAATTATATATTTCAGGCATTATTATTATTTGGGGTCAGAAATAGTTATCATTTCTCAATATTAGTTACGCAATACCCTAATGTTATGTTAAATTATAATTTTTTAAAATAATTATTTCAACTTTTACTACCAGTTTTGCAAACTATTGTTAATTAAAAAAATGAATTGATTTGTACAAACATTAGTCAATCAACAGAATAGTGAAGTATCGAAACCTTTTAAGTCAATGACTGTTTGAAAAGTAATTAATATTAATTAATTTCTGCTAAAGTTTGTCAGCAAAATAAGTAGAACTAACTTAATATAAATCAGATTTAAAAGAACTAAATTAGATTATATGTAATTAACTTATAAACTAAATGCATATTCAAGTATTCATGTCATGAAATCAATTATTTTGGAAGAAGTCACCAAATTTTCAATAATCCTTTAGTTATTGAGTCGATCTTTTATTAATAAGATTTATTTGATTCAAAAGAACCAAAACTAGAATGATATATAAGTCTGGTTTAAATACTTGTTAAGAAGAGATAACGTTAGAGCTTTACAAACAAGTGATCATCAAGACTGTGACTGCTTTGACACTCATTGCAGTTAATATCGAAAATAAAAGCTGTTTATCTCGAAAATTAGTGTTTGGTTCCTATCGCTAACAGAAATGAATTGGACTTAAAGTTACTCAATAAGTAATACAGTATAACATAATCAATGGTATACAGCGAACACCTAATCCAAGAGCTCCGTCACCGATTCCATTGTTGCGATCAAATTGATTAACACTCATACAATTCGTGATCAAATGCTGTGGCCTTTGGTATACAAAAATCAATTAAGTTCAGTATTTGTGCCAAACTCAGTGGCGATAAACTTGAATGCACTTTTGCTTAAATTGAGCATCACTTCAGTCAAAAAAAATAAATAACTAACTAAAAAATAATAAAGTCATTCAAAGTAAAAAAATCACATCAGTTATTACACTAGAAAATTGTTTAATAATTTTTTTGAATAAATTTGAATTTTATATATTGAAAAATGATTTAAAATTAAATTATTTGCCGCAAACTATAATTTATGTATTTATGATCAATATTTCATTTTAATCAAAAAAGTTATTTATATGACTGAGTAGTTTGTAAACCTAAAGTTCATTCAAATTTTTTCTAATAATCTTAACTTTTTTTTATTAATGTGAGGCCAAAAATGTGCAAACTTGAAGAAATTAGTTTAAATAACCAAAGATCAATATATTAATGTATTGAAATTCTGCAAAAGGGTTTAATTTGAGAATCTCCTAATTATATAACACATTATAAATGTATTAAATCAAAATTATAGTTATCATTTATTAATACTTTTGCCATAAATTTACGAATACGTGAACAAAATTTCAACTCTTTTTTATAATTCAATAATTACTGATTTTATCTGACATTAATCAAAAACAAAAAAAAATTATTTATATTAAGATTATTGTAATTTAAGTGATTAATCACTATAAATGAAGAGAAAATATTTTTAAGCGATTTAAATTTTAATTGAATTAAACTTAAAACAAACTTTGAATTAAAAGTTTACTAGAATTGAATTTTGATTGTTTGTTATTTATAAAACATTTTGATATTTCAATTATAATGAAATCAAAAAAAAAACTTTATATTCATTTCATGAAATCTTATTATAATTTTTTTTTATGAACCGAGTCATTGAAATCAAATAAACATTAAAATAGTCTACGCATAAGTTTGAATAATTTGACGGAATCTTTGCAATCCTTTAGTAATTATGTATTATAAACAACAATTAAGTGTGGCTCTTTTGACAATGCCTTAAGGGATATTTTTTGCATTTAAATGGGAAGATTCAATTCAAAATTAATAACAATAATGATAGTCTGTGAGGCAATCCTTTACAAGTATTCACAGAAGCACTGAAAGCCTATTTCGAAACTTGCATAAAAGGATTTAGAGTAAAGCATTAGAGAAAACCCCCAACTATTATATACTATAAAAGTTTTACAGAATTAAAATATTTTAAAATTAAGAGAACCTGATATAAGTTATGCGATGTATTTAAATAATATAGTTTAATGTGCTCTTTAAGACATAAATGTTAACTCTTTCTGCTATACAATAGATAATTAATTTCCTGCAATTTATTATACAGTAATATAAATGAAAGGAACTAAAGGTTACTAAAGATATGTTTTAAGAAACATTTATTATAACTGAATAATACAGTAATTTAGTTGAAGAGAGAATTTCCTCATTATTTAAACAAAAACTTTACATTCTTTTATCTGAAGCTAATTTAAAGACTCATTCTGTCGTTGGATTATTGCTCGAGAATAATAAAGATTACTAATGAATTTTGTTTTGCTGGGTATAGATCTGATAATTATGATAAATATATTTTTCACGATTAAATATAGTTCACTATTATGTATGTCATGAGTTACATATCTATTATAGGAACTAATTTATTATTTTTCAAAGTCATTAACAACTTTCATTTGATTGAGAGACCAAATTATTAAACCCCACACATTCTGATGTGGATTTTATTCTCATTCAAACATTTTCCCTATAATTAAAAAGTTTTTGAATAGATTTTCGGTAAAGTTTTATAATTGATTGAATGTGTAAATCGAATATGTTTGACGTGCAATGAATGCTCTTTTTCTCAAAGCATCCAAACCTCTATAGTTTGGTCAATATTATTACGGAATCATTCTATTTGTTGAACTTATGGCTGAATTTTATCGATCGAATAACCGAAAATACATACAAAACGCATGCTCTTCACATATATGAAGTCTTAACATTGCATCTGTGGCACTGAAAAGAAGATTCCTTTTTGGCAAATGTTGATTTGAACGCCACAAAACTCTTCTCAAATTGAAGCATAGAAGCAAACCTTCGACTACTGTTTAATTACAGAAAAATATATATCATCTATACCACCACTACTTTAAGAATGGTATGTGCTTTACCTATAATGCCGGTGGAAAGCAATCGAAGCGGCTTTTTTCAAGATTAAGTTATTGCTTATTACTTTGCTTTTTATACATTACAGTACGGTTTTGTAAACCATGCTCTCGAGTTATTGGTCGTTCGTAACTTCGGCAATGATGTCTGGGAACAGATCAAGTCATTCATTTAAATATTAACATTTTGCTAATCCTTTTATTTTAAAAATAAAAAATGTA
>JAQGAM010001003.1:0-10504 GCA_034697665.1 Nanhermannia comitalis
CCGACTGCGGACAATTCCATTAATGACTCAATTTTTGCGATCTCTTGCGGATTAATTTTGAATGGATTTCTGGTTCACCACAAATGCAAAAAAATATAAATAAAATTATTTTAATCTATTTATTGTTCACTTTGAGCACAAACTGAGCCTAATTTGCACTCAATTTATGGCTATTTCTGTATTGATATCAATTCAACTATTATTTTATTAATAATTAATGGATTTGTTGACAATTTATTTATTATTTTAATAAATCGTTTCAATTATTAATAATTGTTATTAAATATCAATAATTTTTTTGCTTAAAATGTTAATTAATATTAATATTAAGTTATTATTAAAACTGTAAATAAACACAAAATGTCATCAAAACTGTTCGTTAATATTCCAGAAAATAATAGATAATAAAAAAATAATTAATTCTTAAATTTTTTTTTCTTATAAATCAATAGAAAACTAATTCGTATTGAATTTAATATGAAAACCAAAATAAATAAAATATTAATAAAATATAATTATTATTAAAATGAATAATAGTAATGAATGCTATAATAGAAGTGGTGTCACAATTGAGTCACAATTGAAGCTAATATTGAGTCCAATTATTTAATAGAAAATAATGACAAATATATAGTGTCTGAGAATGTGTGCAAAGCGTATACAACAGAGCTATAAATGAGCGAACAGTCAATACCAAAAAAGATACGTTTATTATAAAATACGTGTGGGATTAGCATTACTATTACTTATGCTTATAATGTATTAATACATAGCCTTATGTGTGATGCGATCTGTTATGAACTTCTATAATAAGTCTATAGATATATAGCGTAAAGATATTGTATGTATTTCTACAATAATTGGAGAGAAACCTAACATAGCATTGGTTTCAACTGAATGGCAGTCTTTGCCATTCGCCAGCTGTCACTCACAGCACAAATACTCTAATAGTGGGACAGTTGGAGGGCTTCCTCTTGGGAACTATGTTGGGATCACACTTGAGAACTGTCTGTTACTAAACATTAGTAATGAATATCACATCAAATTATACAGTATTTCATTGATCTCTCGATCTTTTCTCACAATAGCAATAAAACTGTACTTTTGTTAAGTTTTATGAGTTTAAAAATAATTTATTGCAAAATAAAATCGATAGTTATTTTGTAATTATGTTTAAATCGATAAGTATTGAGAATCTGTTGAAATAAAAATAGAATTTTCATTTAATGGGAACTTCACTTTTTCTAATTATACCTCTGTTTTGCTTATCCTATAATCTCATTAAACATTTAATTAGAATTCATTTCTCGGAAGTGCTATCGAACCAAAGATACATTTATCAAAACATTTATCATATAAAATATGTTAATTGTATAAACATTTCTCACAATTATATCAATTTATTGATAACTTATTCGCAAACAATAAACAATATTCTTAAACTATTTAATTCTTGAAACTAATTATTAAGTATTTAATCAATATATAGTTAAACAACAGTTCAGTCAAACTTTGAAAATTAATTAATTAAAAGTTAAAAACTACTGAATCATAGATAACTAAAAATAAGTCAAATTACTTAAACTTATAAATAGTTAAGTAATAAAAACCTTTTAATTGTAACAAAAGTTCCAAATATTTAAAAAAGTTTTTTTTTGAACTTGAATTTAAAAAACTTTTAATTTCAAAATTAATACGTTTATTAAAAAATTGATAAGAAATTAAATTAAGAATATATTAATTAAATTATCAATAAAACTGACCAAAAAATAATTTATATCAGACTTTTATTAATACAAACACTTAAATAATGTTAAGAAAGAAATGCTTAAGAGATAACGCATTGAAAGAACCGCTTATAATACTCAGTGTTTTATTGCACTATAAATTAGGTAAACATTGGTGTTGAGGAACACGTGCTTTAAGGGGTATATAAAAATCAAGTTTAAAATTAAAATGTTATCAAAATTATTGGTTAATAAAAATTTAATAAAATTAGTGTTCAATACTAATAAAGTTAAAGTGAAACAAATATTAAACTATAATTACAATGATTTGAATTATTATTCATTAAACAAATTGATGTTTACCTCAATTCAATGCAAAAATGAAATCAATATTTTTGGTCAAAATAAAAGTGGTTTACAATCAATGGATTTGAATACAAGAAAATCAATGACTAAATACATAAGATATTGTCTGCCGATTGCATCACACGTGAGAATGGATTGGATTCAATTGAGACAAGAATTGAACTCAAGATTTAATTTAAATGATAATGACTTCAAACGGATTGTAATCCCAATCGTATGTCATTCAGACAGAGCTCATAAAAACACTTTGTTATCGTTGTTTTATTACTTGAGTCCATCAATAAGTGGTGAATCAGATCCACTTTTACTCACTTATCATATGTTACTATCAAACAAAATAATAGAGAAATTAAATCATTTGTCACTTAAAGATAACATGCATTTAAGTGAAAAACTGTTGACACAGATCTTGTTATCAGCAACTGATCAGTTAGAAAGTGGTGTCATTACAAGAATTGTTGTCATAATTATTGACTCTTTGCTATCATTAGCGAATTCAAGTGTTTTTAACTGTGCTTTTGCTCTCAATTTATGGAAAGTCGTACTAAATCTAGTCTTCAAAGATTTTACTAATGAATGGCGTTTTCATATCTCAAGACCTGACATAACGACGAGTCAATTGTTTGATTTGTCGTTTCAAAAGTCCTTAAGATCTGAAGCCATAGAATTGGCCGAACTTTCAAATAAATTAATTGATTTCAAAATCTTAAGCTCTAATATCGAAATTTGGTTGAAAACACTTTTAAGGATTAACTCAATTGAAGAGAGTTTAAAATTCTTCGAGACATTAAAAATGACAGGTATTTCATCAGATTTAGCATTTATTTATTGCTCAACAAGTCTGAAAAAATGCTTTTTATGACATTCTTATGTTTTATATCTTTAATTCATGTAAAAATTTCTAATCATTTCAATTGAAAAACTCTTCTCCTAATTCTTAACCTTATTTTCTCAAAACTTGAATCTAAGCATTAAATTATTCTATAATTGATTAGAAGTCACAATATTTTTTTTATTTTTCATAACTATTTACTTAAAACGACTCCAATTTTAATTTACAATAATTATTGTATTGTTTTGACATTTCTTTTAAACTTTAGATTTAAGACTTAATAATTAAAAAAAAAATTTTATAGACATTTATAGACTTTTTCAGTTCTAAATCATTTTGATTAATGAATATATTTTTGAATTGATTTTTTGCAAAATTTTTTGAATATTTTATACATTTGTAAGATTTTTAAAGAGTCAACAGATTTTTAAAAGTCTATCTTTTGGGTCATTCAATGCTAAAACCTGTAAACGATAACTTAAGCTTATTTTACAGTAAAACGAATAGTAATTTATCGCTCACTTAAGTTATCGCTTCAAACAAACTGGAGTTTAATTTTGGATTTTGTTTAATACAGTATTATATTTAGCTGACAATTATTAAGCCTACTGTTGATTACTTGAAAGAAAGCGTAAATTATATTGACATAAAAATGCAATAAAATTGATTTGAATCGTTTATTTAAATATACGTTAAATCAATAATTACAGTATATATTTAATGTACATTGTTTTACAACTCAATATATGCATACACTTAGTATTTAAATTATTACTTAATGAGAAAACTTTATTATGTTTTACGAAACTTTAGATTCAAAAATCGATATCAAATATTTACCTGATATACAGCTTTTATTGGATCGCATGGACTATGATTGTGAATTCAAAAGAGGCGAAACATATTTCGAGATTTTGGAAATGCGGTCTAAATCTGACAAACACTCAACCACTCAGTGATGAACAGTTTCAACGACTCTCTAGTTTACAATTTTAGGGCATTTTGTGGGAATAAACCATATCTTCAAGATATCATTAAATTTATAAATAACATAATAAAAGTTAATTATAAGAAATTAATTTAATTGAATATTTGTATATTCTATGAACGCACACAACACCTGATGCGTTAATTGTTGTCTTTTACTTTGTCTTTACTTTTACTTACTATTTGTTCATTTTATAAGAAAAAATATCTCGTGTATAGAAATTATTATAATTGAGATATTGAACAACTCTAAAAACTTTTAGTTATAGATTAAATACAGTATTGATTAAAGTAATAAATTACTGTAATTGTTAAAAATGTTGACAAATTGACATAAATTATTGTCTTCTATGCTAAACCATAAACTTGTTCTGAGAAATGATTACAGACATACATTATGTTAATGCCGTATAATATGGCAAATACTTGAAAATGAATAAGAAATACAGACAGAATACACATCAAATTAAAAAGTGATTATTAATCTCTATGTAGAGTATTTAATAAATTTTCAATCTGTTGAAAGTTCTACCAAAAAAATCAGTTCAGTTACGGTTAAAACTATTAAATTAAAATAAAATGCGAATGAAATTAATGATGCGGAACACATCTGCTTTTGCACTAATTCCAGACGAGAAATGTGAATCCCTAATGAATCCGTTTAATTATATAGATGTTAACTCAGTATAACTTATGTTTGTCGAGAAAGATATGTAATTTCTTTTTTAAAAATATTTTTTGTAAAAATAAGTTTTATTGCTGTGATTCAGATAAGTCGTGAAAAGTATGTTATCATAAAATTTTTAAAAATTTCATTCAATTACTATTTGAAACTTAAATCACTATTAAGTTTAGTAATTGAATAACAAGTCGCGTGCGTCTCACGTGACAGTACTTCTAATGCTTTAAAAAATCAAAGTTTGAAGAAGGAATCAAAACTGCAAATGATGCCGATTTCGTGTTGATATCTCACCAGATTAGAGGAAATTTCTTTATTTTAAATGATTAACAGTGAAGCTTAAGTCTCATCTATCAATTTAGTTGCACAATAACCTCAAAATTTCTTTATTTCGAAACAACTGTTGTCCGATATGTCACTAAAATTTAGGTCTAAATTCTGATTAAAAGATAAAGAGAAAGAAAGTCTTCAAAAATCCTAGATTTCGGACAAACACAGATTTATTCAAAATTTTTACAATTTATTGCATGTAATTGCAGTCTCTTATCTCTGGCCAATGGATCATCAAATTGAAGACAAAAAAATGGATTTAATTTAATGAATTCTAATGAAACTCATGAAATGTTTAACTTTTCCTTATTTTTGAAGATGAGATATAAGGAATTGCAAAAAATATCCATAAATTTAAAAAAGGCATAACATATACTTTATTCTGTTTAATCTCACATAAATTCCAAATATAAAGGTTAACAACAAAACTTCATATTTAAAAATGTTTATACAAATTATTGTCAGAGAACTTTTGACAAAAAAAACTTTAAGACTTCAAGTAACTGAACGTGGATTGTAATTGAAAGCAATAAAGAGTGAACAAAACATGACTAAAGCCTTACTGCCAAAAGTTATTGAAGTCAATAAGATTTAAGCAATAAGTTTTCGTTTAAAATGCACTTTAGGCTCGTTTTTTAGCGAAGAAAAGTTTTCGTGCAGCTGCAGATTGGTTTGCCTTTAATACAATTGGTTTCTTTATAGGTTTGTTCAGTAGCTTAGAGTTGACTTTGACTCCAAATGGTTCGTTGGTCCCAATGCCAGCCCTAAAGCTAATTATAAATTATTATCTCAATGGCAGTTATTAAAAATAATTATTTAATCAAAGCATACAGTTATATAAATTTAGATTCCGTCATATATTTATAGCAATTATTGAAAATTTAAGATTGTTTTTCTGTAATCCTTCAATTATTTCATACTAAAGCTTATTATAAAAAATAATTTTTTTTTCAATTGTTAACTGTTGTTAACTTATTGCAGGCAATTAAAGCATACGTAAAATTAAAATCAGATTTCTAACGATTAAGTATTAATGTAAGTAATCTATCCATCAACTTATCGTTTTTAAATGCTTATAATTTGAAATCTTAGCCAAATGTGACAAAACTACTTGAATACCAAAGTATGAACTACTTTAGTTCAAATCATACCCATTTGTGTCCAAAATGTTTCCTAAAGCAATACCATTGGCACCGATTCCTTCTTTCCTCAATTGTTGATTTCCCAACCCATCGATGAATTGGTAGCCGAAACTGTAAGGTTGTATTTGTTCATTGTTTTGGAATAATAAAATCATCGGTTGGTTTAATGTCTGAATTGTTTCAATTGGAGTTGTAGTTAATGTCTGCGATTTAGCTGTAGGAAGAGTTAGTCTTCTTCTAATTTCAGTTGTAATAGGCTTTTGTGAAGATGGGTTTGGGTTTACTTCTGGAACCGCTGGAGCTGAAGGAGAAGCCAAAAAAGGCGAAGCAGCTCGAGGTGACGCTTCTGCATAAGTCTGTATAAAATATGACTGACTTTTGGGAACGGGTTTGACCAATGGCTGCAAAGGCAATTTTATGGCTTGAATTCCTCTGTTTGAGGTAAACTTTATGGTTTGAGCTGGAAATGGCTGAGCTGTCAATGTAGGTGTTGGTAGAAATGGTGCTGCTTTAGTAAACTGATTGATACTATGAGCCGGTAATGTTTGCGATGGTAGTTCTACTGCAATGGTCTGAATCGGAAGGTCCTCCCCTTGAATAGTAACTGCTGGAAGTGTTATCGCTGGTAAGGTTCGAGTATTTTTTAATTCCGCTTGAGCTACAAGTGGTTGATTTGACTTCTGAGCCGCGGCCAACTGGTATAGCAATGATTGAGACGGCAATTGAGACGGAGTGTAATATGAAAGATCTTTTAAAACAGACTGAACTGTTGGCACATTAGGGATTTGAGGAACAGCTTGAGCTGCCGTCTGTGGCAAAACTGGTGCTTCTGTTGGGGGTAATGGTAGGCTCGACCCCTTGGTAGGTAATTGTACAGGGGGTTCTGCGACCAATTGTGACACTGGATTAGGCACTGCATTGTTAGTTACGGGTTGAATTTGATTGAAATTTGCTTCTGGAAGATAAGAAACTGTATCTTTTGGTTGGTATTGTTCAATAGGAATAAGTTCCATTTGTTTGTTGTTATCATTTTCTCGGATCAAATAGAGAGTGGAAAGCGATGGCTGTACTCTTATTTGCAACGGCTTTATCTGTAGAGGAGGCAAATCAAACACATATTGCTGATCATCATTCGGCGTTTGTAATGCTTGACCATTAATAAAATGAATGGTTGCGCACAACACAAAAATCTATAAAATAACTTATAGATTAACTTAAAAAATATAGAAACTCATTGAACATAACTTTAAATAACTTAGAAATTTACATGAATTTGTGTTCAAAAAGATTTGCAAAACAATTGATTTAAATGGAAACCAAAACATTTAAATTATAATTTAAACTTATAATTAACCTCTAGTTTAATAATAACTTATCTATGAATTGATAAAAAATATCCGAAAGCTAACCATTACCTTAATTATCATTTTCCCTTTTGTTGGAGAACTCTTTGACACTTAAAGTATTGTAAAACTTATATCAGAAGAATCAGACTTTCTTTCAAGAGTTAAACTTCTTTTAAGTGGTGAACACGATATTCAGAAGTAAATATTTCACTTCTCTTGAGCTCAAACTTTAAAAGTGAGATTAGTTTAACCCCAATTTCATTTATTACCGAATGATATACATTGCAAGGTTGGCAGAGTAAAGATGAGATTCATAGCAATTAAGGGCTTGGGGCGGATTACAAACAACTTTTACTAAAATAATTTGTGATCATCGCAACCAACTTTCATTTATTCATTAATATTTATGGCTTATGAGGTTTTTGGTATTGGTTTATGATTTTTGTAATTAGTCATTAGATATTCATTATTGAAATGACAGACAACATAAAACTTGATTAACAGTTATACAAAATACAAAACGAATCATGTTTTTGAGATTCACACACATTCACACTATTAATTAATGATAAAAACAAGCTTTTTAATCCTTTTTAATCCTTTTAATCCTGTTGACATTCATAAGTTTTAATATCCCTTATATCCGAAATTTTTTAAATAA
This sequence comes from Nanhermannia comitalis, assembly GCA_034697665.1. Lineage (NCBI taxonomy): Eukaryota > Metazoa > Arthropoda > Arachnida > Sarcoptiformes > Nanhermanniidae > Nanhermannia > Nanhermannia comitalis. Next base: position 8,071 of record JAQGAM010001003.1, read on the forward strand.
CATTAAACGTAAACTCAATAAAAATAGAGCAAATTGATTGGTAAAGTGTCACAAATTTATAAAAAGTTGAAAATATTTTATTCTATAAAAGATGAAATTATGTTAACTATTTGTCCAATTTGTTACTCTTTTTGATTTTAATAACGATAAGTTTATCATCAAAGCTATAAATTGTACTCAAAAAATTCGAGTTTTTACTTTCCTCTAACGAAAAAGTTAATGTTTCGACTCTTAATAAATGACATTTATAATTATTAATCAATCATTTTCTTTATTTTAATCATATTTTTTGAGACTTTTTTAATCAATTGTTAATAAAATACTTTTGTATATAACAAAAGCAATCAAATAATTAGAAATACAAAAAAATGATACATAAATTTTATAGAACTCCTAAAAATCAGAAGTAACTCAAATCATTCAATAATAACTAGAAATTATAAATCCTACGAAACTTATAATAAGTGCTAAACATATATATAATGAAGTTATTAACTAATTATGAATTAATTTTAATGTGAAGTTTAGTTAACCTAAATAGAGTCCGGCGCCAACTTTGGTTTGACTTTTTATGTGATTAAGTTGTCCGCTCAGCACAAATGTGAACGGAAGAGGCAATAGTTTCTTCTCTAAAACGGCTCCAATAGTCCAATTGCTGTCAAGCATTCCTATTATTATAAATACAAGTGATTTATGGTGTGTTATAAATGAATGAAAGATTCACAAGTGATTCAAGTGAAAACCAGTTGACTCACCTCTAAATACTAGATTAGCTTTAGGCAAATCTACTTGATATCCAAACGTTGCGGTGCTTTCAGTCATTCTTAGATTAGTTTCTACTTCAACGCCAACCTTTTTGTGGAACAAAAAGAAGGGGTCATGTCGTCAGACATCTTATTTATCGCGGAAATGAATCGCATAATTCCTAACTTTTTCTTTAATTTTTTTTTACCTGAATGTTTTCGCCTCCTTTATGGTAATAACAGAGATGAGCGCCAGAATTGCTAACCGTTCCACTAAATATGTAATTATTTGGGGATGAATAGCGACCAGCGAGTGATACAACTTTTTTCACAGATAAATGAGAAAAAAAAGTAAATTTTATGCTTAAACTAAGGCAACACACATACAGTCATAAAACACACATAAAACCCCAGTAAACTTTTCTTAATCCTATCATTTATCAACACCATTCATAGAGTTTTTTTTAATTTAATAATTTTATATTAAATGTGGTTTTAATGTAGAATAAAAGGAATTTCACTTAAAAAATGTGTTGAGTTTAAAAGTAATAAAGCATTTAATTAAACTGTTTATGATATATCTCTATTGTGAAAAATTAAAATAAAAGCAAATATTATAAAATTGATCATTAAATAAGTTGATAAAATTTTTGAAGTCTTGACCAATGAATTAACTGAATAAAGGTTACAAAAAGCAAATGCAAGTATAGATGAAAATTGAAAACATTGGTTAACCTGCGATTTCATTTCCAGGAACTTGAGGACCATATTGATAGGCAAGTTCTGCGCCCAACGATACTCTCGGACTAACACTTTGCAAATAATGAAGAACTGCAACACCACTTGAATTAATTAAGTCAATATTGCCCAACGTTAACGACGCCGTATAGTCTTTCCCTTTAAGATCAGTAGTTATTTGGGACGCAACACATTTAGAGTCTTGTATTTGAGCTCCAATTTGTAGTTTTAATCGATCGCCGAATTGATGCAAAATTCTAGAGTTTAAGTTACCGTTCGGGTCGATCTCACCGAACAATATGGGATAGGCTTCAGTTGGAGACAATTGCTTTGTCCCGATATATGTGGCGCCAAATCGATATCCGGGCGGCAGTGCGTTGGGTCCGTTCGACATATTTATGGTATGACATAACTGAAAATGATTGCTCAGAGCCTTGTTTATTATCACTTTTGCGCCATCGAATGGAGTCGGGAATACTTCTGTCCGTTTCAAACATTTTTAAATGTATTAGTTTTCAGATTTTAGAAAAGTTTTTTCTAATAAAGCAAATTATTTGATCGAAATTATAAAAATTTTAAAGTTATTAAAATATATCACTAAATAAATTGAAAATCTACATAAACTTAAGTTTTAAATAATCAAAATCTATACCGGTATTCAATTTATAAGAGAAATAACTTTTTAATTAATAAAATAAGTGTAAGTTTTAATATAGATTTTGCTTTTTTGTCATTTAATTGATTACTATTGATGTCCAAACATTTCAATCATTTAATAATTAATTTGATTAAACAGAAGATAACAAAACTAAAAAAAACAAATATCGTTAAAAAGTTAAACAATTGGAGAGTTTCTCAAAGTTTATATTAAACGATGTGTTGAATGAATTGAATTTAAAGCAAACAAAACATATAATAGAAATGAATGCAAACCTTTGCACTTTCTGTGCAAC
>JAQGAM010001004.1:0-10504 GCA_034697665.1 Nanhermannia comitalis
GCTGAGAAGTGGCCTCTGGTATAACCCAAAGCGATCGGTGACTTCCAACAGAAACTCGATTCCCAGAGAAGAGGCAAATAAATGCCTTCATATCCCGCGTAACCCAATGTTTCGCCTCTAAAGCTCTTAACTATTCTGATCGCGTACACAATGATTGGTCGCCGAAGAATATGTGCTAAAGTGAAAATATGTATTTGTTCGAGACTCTGACCGGGTTGGGTCGCAAGCGATAGGATGACAGCCCAGTCTTCCTGCCATTGATCATCATCTAAAGTGAAGTGCAAAATATTCGCCTGAAGTGTTTCCGCCTCTTTGAATCGCGAGAACAGTAGAGAACTGCCTTCACTCAGACTATCGCCCAAAGCCTTCCTCAACATGTTGTCCCTGTCGAATATACCCCACGTCGCCTGCAATACAGAGTCCAATAAACAATCACCGGTTGAACGATTCCAAAGTGCGTGAAGACGAGAACCTAATCGTTCAGTCAATTCAATGCTCCAGTTGATGATCGGAGATTCGTCTTCCAGTTCTTTCATTCAATAAATTCAATTTATTTCAGTGTTAAGTCATTAGTGAGTAAATTAAGTTAAGTATAAGTCAATACTTCAAGACTATAACATACAGTAATAGAATAGAATATAACATGAAATAACATAAAAGCAAACCTTTCTGAACGTCACGATCTAAATATTCATCGAAAAGTCGTTCTTGAATTTGAGGCGAGAGGTCCTCCACTTCTGCGGGCAAAGCAAAGGTCACAAATTCACTCACGAAATAACAGGGAAACTCTCCTTTGCGTTGTTTGAGTCCACTCGAGAACGATCGTCTGATTTCAGTCGCCAAATAGCGACTCACATCCGATGGCGCGCGCTTTGCAATCGGACGAGAACTGTTGGCTATTAAGATGTCATAGTCGTAGAGGTCATGTCTGTCCTCAATGTAGTTGATGTGTTCATTAGCTGCAGATGTGATATCACTGTTTTCATTAATCTTATTCTTATTATTTTGATTCTTATATTTATTAATAGAACATATATTAGTGGTCGCTTTAGCCGCGATCGGAGGCGACGGTGTATTCCTTCGTCTTTCTTCATTCGATAATTCAGGTGAAGTGAACGCCTGTTTCTCACCATTTGAATCAGTTTTTCGTGGAGTCAAACAGAGGACACACTTTTTGGCCGCTTCCCAGTTATGATAAGTACATGCAGTGCACGACCACTTCAGACCAATTTGCAGTGGAATTGCTTCCGATTTGTTTCTGTCGTTATGATAGCTGTCAGAAGATATTGTGTTCATCGAGTTATTTGTGTTGCTATTAGTGATGGTGTTAGAGATGGTGTTACTGATGGTGTTAGTGATGGTGTTAGTGATGAGTTGCCCGTCAGGTGTGTGACGATTAGCGGCCAATTCGTTAGTGGTGACCGTCTTTTGTGCTGAGTCTTTGTCTGACGCAGTTTTAGAGTTACGACTCTTTCTCACAGTTAGACATTGAGTGCATTTGATGGCATTCATGTAATTAAGAAATGTACAGCTATTACACGACCACTTCTTGTCATTCATATAAGTCATTCCACTCAATGTCATCACACTATTCACCAAATTATTATCGTCTCCTAATTCGTGACTGCTTTCAATCAATGGAGACATCTGTAAGTCATAACATTTGTTACAATATTAGTGTTAATAATAATAACAATAATGTAATTACTTTATAGATATCTTGTGATCCATTTTGATGGCAATTGTGGTCATCAATGATGAGATGTATTGATTGTCTGACATGTAAACACATCGTACACTTCTTGGCTTTGGGATAGTTCTGATACGTGCAGCGCAAACACCGCCACTTCTTCTCTGTCTCATTCTTTTCTTCATTATCATCATTACTGTTATTACTGTTATTACTATTACTTCCACTCATTATTTCAAATATAATTATATTCTTATCAACAAAATAATGATTTCAACTATTAATATATCAATAATACAAAAGATTTAAATATTATTAATATTTATATATAATTATAATTACAATATATTTAATTTTAATTATTTATTACTAATATATAATTATTTGTACTATAATTGTGATTAAGGATAACAACATATTTATAAAACATAATAATAATAATGTATTGCACTCAACATAAGTGACAAAGGAGTCGATGCCATCATATCAGCGATTATTTAATTAAAATTATATTTAATTATATTTATACTCATTTTGTTTGTTAATAAACTATTTATATTTCAATATATCTTACATTGAAATCAATGTTAACACTAATTTAATTTACATTCAATTCAATTGATCGTCAATTTACTCATTTTATTAAAACATCATTAAAATCACCGAAAAGAGCACTCAATTCAATTATTTGAATAATCAGAAGATTTTCTTAATTAACGATTAAATTATTTAATTAAGTGTTTGTTTAAAAGAAAACATTAATTAAATATTAAATCCTTATTAAAAGTCAATGGTCTTGTGTTTACGTCATTCACATCTGTCCAACAATTACGTCAAACAATTCTCAAAATAAATGACTATTTAGGCAACAATTTTAATCAAATAAAAACTGTTTAAATCTATTTATGCGTTAAAAATATAAATAATCAGTAGATTTTGATTCGTGTTTAACAATGAATTTGAATTTATTAAAATATTTTATTGAAAATTAATAAAAAGTTTATGAATTGATATTTTGGTGAGAATCTAAAGATAGCATTAAAAGACGTTATTTCCTAAGAAGTGCTTATTTTTAGTTTTAAAAAGTGTTTCAATTATATTAAGGGAACGACTCTTAAATTCGTCCCATTTTCAGACCTAATAAACAGTAATTTTAAGATTTAAATCAAATTCAATTCATATCAATAATGATATTAAATCAGTTTATAAATTGTTTTGCGAGACAAACAATTCTTCCTAAAACTTATAATTCATTGTTGACATTGGCTTCAATTCAAAGGTATTTCTGCTGAATGTTTATGTCATGCAGTCCTTCATTATTAATACTGTACTCTTTTGTACACTAATTACGTAACGCAAAAGTGTTCTTATTATGTTTCCCAACACAACACCCCGTTGTGTCCAATGGGAAGTCTGTTGACAGCTGAACCTCCACTCACCTCATGTTTGTGTTACGTAATTCATAAATGACTAGTAATAGACACAAACACAAGAGAACTGAAAGTCTCTATATATTAAACGCCAAAAGTTTCGAAATTGATTCGATTGATAATTAAATTGTGATTTATTCGAAAATAAATTTTCAATAAAATTTAGAAACAGTTTAACACAAATTCGTTGTTTTTATTTGATTCAAATTATTTTTAATATAAAATCAAAAGTTATTTCAATTTTGAGTCATTAATAAATAGACGTAATTATTGGTGAATTACATATACGTTAGTAATAAAGACAGCGTTTTATTGTTTTGTCAATAAATTCAAATTCAAATTCAAATTAAATTTTACTTTTTTTTAAAGTTCAATATTATTACAAAAATCATTTGTGAGTTCAGTGGGATTGAGGCGAACAATGGAAGAGCATAGTGTAGTCCCCGATGTGATCGATTCGGTGCCCATCGGTGTTATCGATGTATGTGTTTATACATTTTAATGCATTTTAATTACGTATTAATTATTAAAATAAAATTTATATAATTTCAGGTCAAATATCCGTCTGGTGTTGAAGTCAAGGTATTTATTGTTTACATAACTGTTAATTATTTGCTTCAGTTTTAGTTAACGTTTAGTTTTTATCAATTCATTTAAATTGAATTATTGTTAACTTCTGTCACTTTTTAACAGTGAATATAATTTTGTTTAATGTTATGATAAAAAGGTATAAAGCTATCATATCTTACATAAAGAACGTATATTAACACTAAATATTTATTGTATTTTTTTTAACATAAAGACTTTCAACAAATTCATGTAATTGCGAACATTGTTTATGTAATTCACCAAAAATTTTGTCCCTTTTATAACAACACTTTTAAAACAAATACGTCCTTCACTCTCACTCTGATTATAGTAAAACTTTTTTTTATAATTATTTTCTTTTTATGACTAAATTAGAAATTAAATGTCAAACTTATCAAATATTTGATATATTTTGATATTTTCTTAAAATTATTTTAGTGCAGAGTTTTTTTCATTATTAAAATAATTGATAAGAAATGTTTTAAAACATTTGAGACTTTGAATATTTATTTGACAATTAAAAGAAGTTATAATTTGTGAACAGTTGGGCAATGAATTGACTCCAACACAAGTGAAAGATATTCCGTCAGCGATCAAATGGCCCGCAGAAGAGAAAGCGCTGTACACGCTATGTATGACAGATCCGGACGCGCCCTCTCGTCAAACACCTAAATATCGGTAAATCTAATGAGTTGTAAACCATAATATAGAAAGTGTTAATAATGAACCTAAATATGACCCAAACCAGTGAATGGCATCATTGGCTGGTCGTTAATATTCCCCAAAACGATGTGGCAAAAGGAGAGGTCCTCTCAGAATATGTGGGATCCGGCCCTCCAAAGGGTTAACTATTTATATATGATATATGAGAATATGTATGAATTGGAGTCATTTATAACACTTGTTTGCAATTAATTGGTATTTCAGGTTCTGGTCTTCACAGATATGTATATCTTGTTTACAAACAGCCCAATAAACTCACTCCAGACGAACACAAACTAACCAATAGATCGGGTGACGGACGCGGACAAGTATTGAACTATTATTTAAATTTAGTTATATTTGTATTAATTTTGTTTGTGTTTAGTTTAAAATTAGAAACTTTGCCAGAAAGTACAATTTGGGTGAACCGATAGCCGGCAACTTCTTTCATGCACAATGGGATGAATATGTGCCTAAACTTTATGAACAGCTAAGCGGTGATTAATCAGAGACCAAAGGCTTCGTCAAAACATTTTTATTAGTGAAGTAAACTATTAAATAAGAATTTGTACCCAAATAACTAATGCATAAAATGAATTTTTGTTAAAACATCTGAGTTTATGTAAAACATGTATTCGTTATTTGAATAATAATTTGTGCACCACTTCTATAATTGTGAATCAATAAAAAGTTAGACAAAAGATATGAAAGTTATATATATTTATATAAATTTAAAATTCGCTAATGTTTTGAAGCATAATTGATAACAATATGTGTCAATTTATAACATTTTTTCGATGAATGAATAGTTGAATTACAAATTAATAAAGTATAGCATTTATGCATTAATAATGAGTTTTCAATAAGATTCCAACAACTCTTACGTCAATCGATGAAATTTTTAAATAGAAAGTATTCGCTACAAATCGAGACCTGATTTCTCAGTTTCACATTCACTTGGTTTAGAGGTAACGCACTCTAAATCATCGGCATTTGCAGAGGTCTCTAAAACAGGTGAAGAACTACTCTTCTCAACTGTCTTTTCAATAGTAGTTTCGGTTTCATCTGTTCTCATAGTCTCCGTCTCGTCGTTAACGCCGTGAACTTCAGGTTCCATTAGAACGCCGTTTACGTCTTCGTTGGCGTGATCTGAACAAAGCAGTCCTCCATCCGGTAATTGCTTACAAAATGATTATAATTATAATTAAAATATTTGAGAATAACTTACTCGTTAGTGACGAGTAAAATGTGTGCAAAGCATTATCAATGAGATTATAATTACCGTTAATTTTGAAGGAATGGCGTGTTCTTTGCATAATGAGTTTGGGCAGAAAGAGCACATAGCAGTGGCCGCTTTACCACAACTATCGCAGAAATGTCGCGGACATTCCCATTTGCCTTTTGGTATTTGAGGCAATTTAAGACATTCCAAGTGATATGATTTGGGACAACCCTTTCGGTCGCACATAATGAGATCGCCGCCCTCTCCTCACGTGAAGCAGTCGTCCTCATGCATTTTGCTGAAGTCCTTCTTCTCGTTTCTCTTTTTCTTCTTCTTATGATTGTTGGCATTATTGGTTCCTTTCTTTGTTTGGTTGTCTTCTGATTTATTCGGACGAACGCCTATAAAACCGGGACAATTGGCTGAACCGCAAACGCATTTGGTTTTCTCATTTCCACGACAGTCCAGATTATAATTAAAAGTCAATTCAGTTCCCGCCGGTATATCGCACACAGCGAAGAGTCCGACCCGAGTGGCGCCGTTGACCATCCATTTTTGTGTCTCGCAATTGGGCTGACAGGAGTGGTTCATAAATCGCGCCAAATTGCCTTTAGGTCCGGCGTCAATGATCTTGTCTTTATCTATAGTCAGGAAATAGAAATTCGACTGATTGTTGTCGGCCATCATTTTGAGCCTTCGTTCGCACTCTTCTTCGTCAATAAGTTCTCCGACATATTCGATGACAAACTGTCCTTTTTTAATACTCTCTAAGGACCTGAGACCCCATCCGGCGGACTCTGTTTTGAAAGGTTTAGTCAAAACGTATTCACGTTTTTTGAACCTTTGATTCTTGCACTTGTCGTGAGCGGGACAGAGCTTGGGATCGCATTCAACCATAAGAGCTCTGTTAATGCAATTCTCGTCATTACACGAGAATTCTTTCTCTACTTTGCATTCACATAAACTCATCTGCGATTCATCAGTCGATGCCATTTGAACCTTAAGGCTGACCGGTTTGTTGGACTTCAATTCAATAAATGTTCAAAAATTAATTTTATTATTTATTAAACAATAAATTCTAAAAACAAAAACTTACTCTGATGTGTGTATAAGGCGGTGGTTTACTCGTAACCATTCCTCTTCTAAGAGCTGTTTTTGACAGTTGCCAGGACTGAAATTCTTCGGCCGCCTCTTCCATTGCTAAATATTATTTTCAAAATAGAGTTTTATTTTATATTTAATTCAAAGTCTAATAAATATCATTACAAAAGATTAATCAGTAATTAATACCTAATTTGAATGTTTTCAAAAGAGATTTGTTACTCTTTTTTGAGCCACTGTTAGCGGTGACCACTTTGTTGTCCCCCTCCATAAACAAGAAAACCCTTCCTCTGTGTACCCAATAATAGTCATGCGATCCAAAGAAATAGACCGGAAACTCTCCGACACCATGCGATAGATTCATAACATTGTCGGGAACTTTTTTCGGGTGCGTCACCATTCCGGGCCACCAACGATAGAAACCCAGTTTAACCCAAACAATATCTCCGTAATGTAATTGCTTTCTTGCGATACAATCACCGCAATAAAAGTTCGAGTCGGGGTCTAACACATAATCCAAACAATTGCTATGAAAGGCAGCCGGACATGACTCGCAGCAAATTAATTGACCGCCTTTTGGATGATATGAAAAATAATTACTAAAAGTTATTACAAAAATAATTAATTCAAATAATGAGAAACATACCGGTGAGACACGAAAAACAATAGTTTACATTCAATTTTTTGTCATTTTTCTTCTTATTCTTTGCACATTCGTAATGATCCGGACAAATGACGTTATTTTGTGAGACAGTGACAGTGCCGGCAGCGATACAGTAATCTCCTAAATGATAAGCTGTCGGACATAAGATGCACTTAACTAAACGCCTACGACTCGGACGAAAATCTTTATCGTTTTGACTTTCAATATGACAATTAAGGCAAAAATGAAGCGGACAGACAAAGCTGTCCTTTGAATCATTGAACTTAATCGGATACTTCTCAAGACAACTTATGTGATAATATTTTCCGCATTTGCTGTCATTGCATTTCTGGGTCTCTTTGCTGTCATTTATTTCAGACTTCTTACAAATAAAACAGTTGTGTTTTCCTTTATCATAAATTTCAAATTAATCATTATTTTAGTGATTATTATTATTTTTGTATAACAAATAATACCTGATTCACATTCACTGCATTTGTATTGGTTATCATTTCCCTCATAATTAATACATTTTCTGTGAAACATTTGAAGACAATTTCCCTGACATAAAATCAATGTTTCTGACTCTTCATCATTACAACAAAGGACACAAAATTTATTGAATACCGCCTTTGAGCCATCGATAACTTCTGGCTCTGATGTAGAGCTCGTTTCTTCACTGCTCGTAAACTCATCCAAATAATCGATACAATAATTTGTAAGCGATTGCCCAGGATTTTGAACAACAGGTTTCTCCACTATTGAAGATTTGCCGCTTTCAACACTTTTCTTAGTGTTCGCGTTCGTGTTCGGAGTGACTGAAGAGTTTCGAGATTTTGTCGTTTTTCCAATAGATTTCTTTGAAGTCTTTACTTGAGGTTTATTTAATTCCAATTCTTTTTCATCAAAATTCGCTAATTTTTTGGCGGAACTCGAATTCATATCAGACGAAGAATTTAATCCCTTTTTAGCTAAAGATTTCACATTCTTTTTAATAGGAGTTCTTTTAATGGGTGACTCAGACTCAGCAATCACTAGATTGCCTTCACTATCACTTCCATTATTATCATTTGCCTCCAATTCTCTATCGTTTGATACTTTTTGTTTAGGATTTGCTTTTTTGGTAACATTGGGATTACTTTTACGTTTGGATGAATCAGATTTAGTTTTTTTAGTCGATGGGGTTTTAGGAGTAGACGGAGATTGAATATCATCGCTTTCTGTCTTAAAGCTTGATTTCCTATCCATATAAAGAGCTCTTAAGTCTTCTCCGAGTAAATCCCATCTTCTCTGAAGCATTTCGTTGAGTTGTTTTTTGTTAGCGCCGGGATTTTCCTTTTGAACAGTTTCGTAGTGTTGTTTCACATAAGTAGGAAAGTCTCCCTTTTGTACTCTCTTTCTCCACATTAATCCAGGAGTCGATTGCGAAACATTAATATTGTCGGCGTCGTCATCAAAGTCATAAATATCCTCTGGAGAACTGCTAAACTTTTTACGCTTAGCATCAAGTTCTCCCTCAATAGAAATGTCAACCTTTCGTCTCAGATTCAGTTTAGAGGACAAGAGATATTCAAAAGTGAGAGATTTGACTCTTTCTTGTTTACCCAATTTGGAGGCTTCTTCTGCCTCATCCACTGATAGGTCCCACTGTTTCTTCTGACTCTGTTTGATTGCATACTTAGCAGCGATTTTGTTTAACATTCCTCGCGGGGAATTGGCTTTCGTTGACTCCAACTTTTCCAAGTATTTGGCTCTGCCTTCGAAAGGCATAATCATTCCCACATTAGTCCACCCGCGAAAAGCCTGTGGACCGAAGTACTGGACGTGATAGACTCGGTCAGCCTTATAGCTCACACCTGTCGCAAATTTATAAAATCAAAATTAAATAAACATTTACTATATATAAGAGATTAACCGATAGTTAAGAATACCTGAAATTTTAGAATATTTGGCGAGAATGGGGTCCACGGATATCATGCACGGCCACCACGGATAGCCGTGCACTTTGGCCCATATCAGATCTCCCACTTCATAATCTCCTTCTTTTGGTGGGATTGTAGTCAATGTATTTCTATCGACAATAGCAGAAGAGGAGTCACCCGTGAGTTCGATAGTTTTCTTCTGAGGCACTGAGTCTTTACCGGTAAAAGTTTGTCTTCTCTTTGATGATTGATTTTGAGGTTTATGTGGAGTCGAAGATTCGGTGTCATTGGTTTTGGTTTTTATTTGATCGATAACTGTCTCCAATTTATTCGATTTTTTCCTTTTGCCCGTTTCTCGGGGAGAACCAGACGCTCGTCGTCTCGACCTTTTTGTTTTGGACTCACTTTCATCGTTCATTTGTTGGCTCTCATTGTCATTATTTGTTTGAGTATTTGATGTCTTATCAGTTTTGAGGGCTGTCTCAACTGTTGTGTTCTCATTAATGTCACTATTTTTCAAAGACGAACGTCTCTTAACATTAAAGTCGGTCACCATTTCAGGATTGGGTGTCTTTGCCTTTTGGAGCCGTCCATATCTGCTTCGCGTGAGTCTGAGCTCTGAGTTTTGTCCCTTTTGATTGCCTTCAGGTTTTGATTGATTGGATGTGTCGTTTGTCACGTGATGTGTCAGTTGACCGCTACTTCGCTTATTGCGGGTCATCTTTGGGGTCACAATCGATCCATTGGTCAACTCTTCGGCAATCTTTTCATTAAACTTATTGACGTCTTTGTCTTCAACTAATGTTTCTTTATTCTCATCAATGTTTCCATCATTTTGTTTATCATTTTCATCAAATTGTTGTCCATTTTCATTGATTACATCATTAGAAGAGTTTGTATTATCTGTAAATTGTTTGCCATTTGTGTCACTCATTGTCATAAAAGTCACATTTGATTCACCGGTGGTTTCATTCCCTTCACAAACAACTGCTATTTCCGGCACTTTTTCATCAGTTGTTTTGCTATTTATTTGAATCGAAGACTTATTGGTTTCCATTGCAAGCAAACAATCAAAAAGGCATTAAGTGTTGGCTTAATATCAATATAAATATTAATATTAAAACATATGATAAATAAGAAAATTATCGCAATTTTAATAACAAACAAATCGTTAAGTCATAAGTCACACAAATTTAGCCTAAAATT
>JAQGAM010001005.1:0-10502 GCA_034697665.1 Nanhermannia comitalis
TCTCACTTGTCAATCAAAATAAGGAAACATTTTTAAAGCCACCTTTTATTTTCTCCCTTTTTTGTTCCGCTTGGCTCATAATTACATACTTCTCTCTTTTGATTATGAAGGCAAAGGCAAACTGGCAAAAAGGTAAGTCTTCAGTTTGATAGCGCTCTGAATTTGGTTCCTCTAAACTTTACACAGAATTGTAGTTACATTGAAAAAATTGAAAAAACAAAACTCATAATAATCAAACTAAACACTGGTTTAGCTAAAAATGAAGGTCTTGTCAGATTTAAAGTACCAGAGCCTTGTTATTAAGTATGAGAATTCGGTGTTTAGTGTTATATAAAAGAAAATGAAACAGTTGATTGACTTTTAGCTCGTCCTTCATGATGAAAACAGTTCACCATTGAAAGAATCCCATTAATACTCATAATTAGCTCAGCATGAGATACAGCAATGCATATTACTATATAAATTATTCTTCGTGTATGTCAATAGCAATACTGACTTCGCTAACAACAAAGTGCTTTTAGCCAATTATAATGGTACCAAAGTATACATAACTTAGGCTTACAATCAACTTTCGTTAATAATTGCCATCAATTTGAAAATCAGATATAAATATTTAACTCCAATATAACTAAATCTATTTAAAAAAAACTTTTAAAAAGTTGAAATTAATTAATGGTGTTTTAGACGAACCTTTTTCTCATGAGTTTATTTAAAATTAGAAGCAAAAACATTTAATTAAATAGTTATTATAAGATGATTATCACGAGTAATATATTTATAATATAGCTTTTGTGAATTAGTTGAAACATAAATTTAATTTATAATCATTCATTTGTGATCTCTATAACAAAGCTTTGTCCATTTGATCAATAATAAGCCTAAACTAAATTATATTGTATTCTCATTGAATATTCAAAGCAGGGAATACATGCAACTTAATAGAGGATAAAAATCTCATTACAATAGAGAATGGATTATTCAATTGGTTAACGCATTTTTAAAAGGATTTTTATATAAAAAAGGATCTAATTTTAATTCAAGGCATGCATTATATATTCAATAGTATCGAATGGATATATAGAACTATCTGAAACATGGAGTTAAACTCATTTGAGTAGTAAAGCTAACAAACAAAGCCATTATCTGAATTGTGAATGCACGCCAACTAAGTAGGTTAGAGCGTTTGTCAATCAATCAAATAAGAGCTAATACAATATTGATCAGATGCAAGTTTGCACTGTTTCTACTCTAAAGTATTGTTTGTAAAGAACAAAAAGACACACATTTTTAAACCAGAACTTTAGTTATTTAGTTCTTATTGACTTCAGAGGCTATTCAATTATTCATGAACTCGTATATAAAAGCTTAAGATAAAAATTTTAAATTAGAGAACCAAATATGAAATTCATATGGAATGGAATGGAGTTGATGTGGAATCAGTAAAAGGAAATGAAATGGAATCAAGAATGAAAAATTAAGTGGATTAGTACACAGTGGAGGTGGAATGGTTTTATTATTTCAGTTATTCAATTTCAACTATATTGAGTCTATTTGAATATAAATTATAAAATATAAAAATCTAATTAATCAGAAAAAGGATATAATAAATTTTTATAGAAAACTATGATGAGAAATTAATAATTTTTAATATGCACACTGGATATATACCAGTATATAAGTCTATAAATCAGTTTTTTTGTCATTATTAGATAACATCCTGCTTTTTTCAATCTCATAAAATGATTATAAGAGGCTTTAGTAAAATCTGGTTTTATAAGCTCAAGAATAGTAATTGATTTTAACATTGATTTAAACATTACTATTACTAATAACAACAATTGATTAGTTAATAAAATCACATATAGAAACATATAAAAAAAGATGATTATGTTTTCGAATAAAGAAAATAAAACGAATTTAAAATTCAATACCTATGAAATACCCTTAAGTTGTAATTTAAATATAATAAACAAATATTAACTATATTAGCGATATATTGTATTGAATGGAATGAAAAGTAAGTCGAGTGGATATGGAGTGGAAATGGAATTGAAATTATGAAAGTTTTGGTTCTCTAATTTAAATATAAAAATCTTCATTGACTTATTCGCTTATGATATGCCGTTAATTTGCATATAAAGTGAAAGATAGACATGAATTAAAGGATGTCATTATCGTTATATTTTACAGGCAATGAATTTTTGGCAGAACAGAAAACTGTTAACGTCTGCCCGAATCAACAAAACTGAGACAAACTTTAAACTCGTATAAGTATAAGCATACATATGAAAATTGAAATGCATGAAAACATTAGTTCACTAATCACATGTTCAAAATAATCAGCCCAAAGAAGAGAATATATATTTTTCGTTCTCCACCGGTGGCCTTTCATTAGTTAAATATACTATTGAGCTAACTATAAACTAAAAGGGAGGACCTTTAATCACAGTAAGAATAACACATTTAATCGCGTCATTGCATGCTTGCAATTGAAATGAACAAAACCAAACACAAAATTGCGTTTTACGTAAAGCTTCACTTTCTGGTCATTATGAAGCCCATGATTCTGCCAGAAATGAGTGTCATCAAGAATGGCAGTCCCCATATTTTATCCCTACTCTCGACTTTGCTTAGCTTTGATTACGTGCAGCTTTAATCAAACCTCAGTAGGAAATTGGAAATGAAGGGTTTGGCAAAAGAAAATATATGGAGAACTTAACTGATGATATTGTATAGTTAGACAACAACTGCTAAAATCAATTTGACTCACCAATTATTAACTTGAAGTATTGTCAATCCTGTGTCTTGAGCCAATTGTTTCTTTTGATCTTCAGATGGATATGGATGCTGTCAGGGATTATATTAATACATATAAATTTTGTTCTACTTATACTCCTATCAGTTCTTATAGTATGGAAAACATAAAAATACAATAATCTAATAATAATATTAAAAGTTGAAACGCAGGATATTAGAAAAATATCAGAATTGATGGAAGCCTTTCGCTGTATAACACATAACGACTGTCACTCGCATGCAAAGAGTTATGATAAGCACTCTTTGTTGCCCATCATATCCAATTCATAGCCTGTCCTAAACTTCCCCCTTTTGCATGTCAACTCTTATCACACACAAAATTTAATCAAAGTTTGTTTGATAAAGAGAAGTACAGTATAATACAGTACACAGCGAAAGCTTTCACTAAAAACTTCTAAAGTTTATTTTCAATATTTTTGAATTTGAAGTGAGAATAATATTATTAAATATAAATATATAATGTATTGATATTTATACAAGCTTACAGTCAAATGCTGGAAAAGCCAGGCTCTCATTATATTTGTCGCTACTTTTGGGAATATTCCTCTTTTCTTTTGACGCTTTTTACTTCTATCGTCATCATCGTCTTCACCGGTGCCATCACCAGAACCAATACTAGCGTCACCTAAAAAAGATCCTATAAGTAAATATAACAGAATTTTCAATTTATAAAATTTAATAATCAAAAATAGATTATAATCATAAGGAAAAAATAAGTCATTATGAGAGTCAAAGCAGTGATCATATTTGCTTAATCGAGCATTAAAGATGATCTCATGTATAGTCTATTCAAACTTATACTCTATGGTAATTCAAATGCGTTATGCAATAAATGCTAAATTTGTTTTTCTGGCCGTTTTATATATATATTGCAAATTTGATTGGATTATTTACGGACAATTGCTTCCAAATGCACATTTAAACCAAATGCACTGTCAGGTATGCATAAAAGAGAAAATCAGCTTATGTGCCTTCAGATGCCGGCGTTCGTCAATTTTCAGACATGCATCAGAATATATTGTTGTACTGAATATTAGAGTAGCAAAAGCTCTACACTTCTGCCAGTTTTTGAGCTAAACTATTGTCACAAAGCAACTATTGTGAGTACAAAGCACGCACATATACATACATACGTACATGCATTGCTCGATTTTGGTCGTACAAAGAGAGAAATGAAGAGAGGAACGAGAGAGAGACCAGAGAAATGAGTTTCAACTGTATTCTTGTATAGTTGGCCAAAAGCCTTCTGACTTCAATACAGTTATTACAGAGTATTAGGGTTTTAGATATCGGCCTTATAGTATCATTGCTTAGAATATAGCGCGCAATTGTATGCCAGCTCTGAATACAGTTGTATGATAGTACACAAGGGATTCACTCGCACTCGTAATCTAAGTCTCTTCTGATGTAATTGTATGGACTATTATGAGTGAGAAAAACATTACATACTCTATCATTATATCCACTGTTAATGATTATCTTTGCGGCTTTTAAAGCGTATTCTCTATTTTGATCCAATATCTCGCAGTTTAAATAAAAATATTTACTTATAAACTAATTCATTATTTTTATTATATTTGTTCAACTTTTTTTTGAAAGTTCTATTGATTTATATTTATTGAGATAAAAACATTACGCTATTTATATTGATATTTTCAGACGTTATACCAATAAATTTTTGGTAGAGTCCTGACTCCCACTATTCTACTGTATGAAATGCTAAATGAATGCCAATTGAATATAAGTTACAAAAAAACATCAAAATTAGTGCAATAAAAATGAAGTTCTCATGAGTGTAAAGATAGGGATATAAAGTTGAATGCGCACCAAAAATAACAAAAAACCTATTCAGACATTTGATGAATTTGAATATAAATGTCATAGCCATGACACAAGAGCTTTAATAAAATTATAATTTTTAACAATTCAAATCAATTTTTGAGGATGGAATAGAAATGACTATTATTGTAATTTAGATTTTATTTTTGTAGAATAGAAGTTCATATATATGTTATGAATCTGTATAATACAGATAACATATATTAATATACAAAAAGATAAAAGCAATCGTTGATGATATTGTGATGAAAGCTAAGAATCAACTATAAAGAGATATGAGTCTCATTACAGGCTTCTCCAAAATGGAGCGCTGCCTGCATTGTTAAGTAAAGAAACACAGACTTGGTGTTAGCCATGAAGTTAGTAAAGAGAAAAATCTATGCACTGCTTGTGTAATGCATTGGTGTTCAGCCATTGGTATTCAGTTTTACAATATCTGTGTTGAAGTCAACTTTAGCGATAATGCCTGTTCCCTATGCTATTACTGCTGCATCTTTTTGGCATTGCATGGATGAAGTTGAAATGAATGCTACATCAATCATGCTCATATTGCCACGAGAATGCATGTTGCTATGGAGACACGCACATACACACATTTTTCACAGCTTTTGCTTTTATATATATAATACTGTACAGTACAGTGCACTCTCATATATTCTCTCCTCTCTTTTCTTTATTTCTTTGCTCTCATGGAAACATCGATGTAAAGCGAAATTATGTGATATGTGAGCAAAAATGTGAAGCGAATGCGTTAATAAGCAAAATGCAAAGAATCTCAAATTATTAGACAAAGTCTTTTATACACAGAAACTGTTAGGGATTAAAAGCTAAATTTGGGCTAAATTTGGGCCACACTTGCATTCGTTCATTTATACACTAATCTCTTGTACCACTTTTCGGTCTCATATTTGCTATAAGTTGGAATAGCCTTTTGGTCGAACAAACATGCAGACTATCTGCACGCAATTCCTAAATCCTTAAGGCTTATTATTGGAAGCCCTGCGCAAAAGAATATTAGAGTAAGTATTACGACATACTGTAAGTATAAATGGTTGCAAATATTGAAGAGAAAGTATAGCAGAATCTGCAACACGGGAAATAACTAACTCTAAGCTTAACTTCAATACTTCCATCTTGCATCGCATCGCCCTCTTAGGAAAAGCTTGAGCTGAGCAGAAGCAGAGTATGTTGTATTGAGAGAGAGAGGCTTGACAGTGACAAATTGCCCAAGGATTAGATGAGAGTTTGGGCATTCGACGCATTCGACATTCGCTCCACTGATCCCTTTGGTCTGTTTCCTGCCTATATCTATGCCTTCAGTATACCCAAAATAGCAAAGATTAGCGCTACCATCGAGTCTATACCATATAGCTTACTAACAGTTGTATAACTTATATATTGAATATTTTCGACTTTTCTTGTTTTTATTCAATTGAAAAATATAAATAAGAGAAGAGAGTAAAAGAGAGACAGACAGAAGACATATAGACAGACAAACAAGAATTCATTACTATTTCTTTAATATAAAGAATTAGAGAATATCTCTTATATTCGATAAAAGAAAGGCAACTCTCCCGAGAATTAGATTATTCCGTCTTTTGTGAGAGTAAAGAATATTTTTTCTCAATCTTTAAGTGTTTAGTTTTATGGGTTTATCCAATTAACAAAAATAGTATTTCTATATTAACTTGAATTTAACATTCATATAATATATTCAAAAATATTCAACAAAATTAATACATGAATACAATTTAGCTGTCATTCTATTAGTGCATCATTTAATTATTGACAGAAAGCAATATTTTTTCTTCTAAACCACAATTAGCATAAATTGCAAAATTGATATTCACGTCAAAAAGCATAGTTTAGGTCAGAGGCACGAAAGAAACATCAAAATTGAGTACAACTGATGTCTGACATGAATATGACAGTCACTTATTATATCGAAATGAAAGCAAAACAACTGAGTAAAAGCCATATAATATTATAATTTTTATAATTTCTACTTTTTATGCACCTGCCATCAGTTGATTAGTGGTCGACGAGTTGTATGTAAGAAATTCATTTCATTTACATAAAATGCAATTACCATTAAAATTAAGAAACCTTTGCCATATCCTGGCTGTGAATATCTATCTCCACATTCACAACATTAGAAGCAAACTTAATTAAGTGTTGAAAATGTTAGGCACTCACTCACATGATATGAGTTTTCTTTTTTTTTGTTTCTAAAATTTGCTCTAAAGTTAATTTAAAAGTTGTTTATTATGCTTAAAAATCTTTGAGAATAGAAAAATATATAAATTTATCGTAAAATGAATGTTAATTCAATCGTGACGTCAATACATATGCTATTGAAATGAAATGAATGAAATTATTGGCAAAAAGGACTCACTTAATGATTGAGAATTAAATGAATTAAATGATTGCTTTCACACTACTAGTAATTCAACTTAAATAACATCTTACATAAAAATAAAGAGTTACTAAATTATAGTTATTTAGATTATTATACTGTTCAGTACAAAAAAATGTAATCAACCATTTCGTTAATATTGACAAACAATATAATTAAAAATTAAACGATAAGTTGACTAATAAATTATTTTCAATCAAAACTAAACTGAATTTGACTTTTTATGCATTAAACATGTAATGACTTGATGTCCAACTTCATAAACTTAATTTCAAATTCTTAAGCAAATTTCGAATATTTACAGGTTTTGTGAAAGTAGAGTCAATTTTTAGCTCTACCCAAAAAAAAAATAGAATGGACTGACAAAATAGTTATATTTAGTTTGAACATTTTTTCCCATAAATAAATTTAAATGGTCCTTAAGTTAATTTTAGAGAATTTCTATTTATAAACCAATATTTCATTGTCATGAGAGTAAAGACAATAAAATAAATTGATTTTAGATTATATATATTTATATATACATGTAATGACTTATCGGCATTGAAAGAGAGTCAACTAAATTGAGAGTCAACTAAACTAGTGCTTAAGGCAAAACTCGCGACCAGTCTTAATCATTCTCTAAAAAATTTAAATAAAAAAATATTCTAAATCTTATACTATTATCAATATTTTGATCAATAAATTAAGAGTAATTACATTCGAGATAACATTTATTTAACACCTAATGATTGTTAGGTTGTATACTAAACACCATATCTTAATACTAAAAAATTAGGAAATAATAACATATGTACTGATTATTTTCTAATTTGATTACAATGAAAACAATGACTTGAGATATTACTATCAGTTTATGTTTATTAGAATAACAAACTTAAATACTACACCACATATATATTTAATTGCAAAGAAGCTATAAATAACATATCTGTATCAACAACTTTTATATGAATAATTATGTTAAGAAATTCAAAACTAAAATAACATTTAAAAAGCTTTGCTATTAATAAATTGCATCAATGTGAGTTATAAATATAAATTTTTCTAATTTATTCTATAAGATGAAAATCTATCATATAAATGATTTTAGTCCTAATTGACTTGGTTAGAATTTTAAAAAATTTGCATTAAACAAGTTAATTGATAGCAACCAGTATTCTGAACTCAATAAATTACTCAGAAAATAGAATTTTTGAACTCAATGTTATTAATAAAAATAATAAACCCAATAAATATGGTTTAATCTAATTTGTAAGATGCGAAGGTATAACTGCAAGACTGATCTAAGGTTAAAACCAGTGAAACAAACAAATTTTAACAAATCTGTTTATTTGATTTGTCTAAAAATTGACAATTTTGATAACTATTGCAAACAACAATTGAATCAAATACCGAATAAATACTATTATTTTTGACGATAATGTTTTTCATTCTTTTGTGGGATATTTTTGGTTAATTGGAAAGATCGAGAACTTTGGAAAACTGATGTTAACTGAAAAGACCACAAAAGCCATCATTTTAATAGGCCTTTCATATTTTGAATTATTGTGTCAACTCTTTGTTGAAAATTTAAATTATTCTTTGAATTTCTAAATAAATGTAATGGAAATTTTCAAAATAGATAGAAATATATTAACTATTAAATTTTGATAGTTTAAAATTTTAATGTAACAAATTTTGACCTTTAAACTTAAGATGAATGTTGAACCAAATCAAATATTAGTTTAATAAAAAATAACGCTTAAAATATTTTTATATTATAAAATATTATTAACTCTTATATTAATTAATACAGTAATGACAATATCTAAGTGATTAAGAGTAACATCAAAAATAAATTATTTTAAACTTATAATCAAAAGAAAATTAAAATTAAATAGCATTCATTATATGATCATTATATGGGCTCAAATTAAAACTTGATATTTATGACTCATTTAAATCAATATTTATAGATTATAAATAGATTAGTCAATTAATTTTAAATTTGCTGAACGACCAAAATTTCAAAATCAATAGTTAGATAAGTCTCGGGGAATACCTTTTGGGCACTAATAGCACATTCAATTTATGTAATAATTTAAGCCATTATTAAGTAAAATCAATAAATCCAATTAAATTTTCGGTCTCATTTGAGAAGCAAGAATGCATTTAAGATAAATTTATGCTTTAATGATATAATTAGTAAATAACGTTTTTTTATTGCTTAATAATTTTGTTATATTTAGTTAATGATTAATTTTTCAAAAATTTTGACACCGAATAGAAATATTTATTTATAATAACAGGCAAATTACTTAAAAAATGATACTGTTATGTAATCGATTTTAGATTGTAGTCTCTTTTACTATTCATTTGTATTTTAAATGATTTAGAATTGATATATAAATAAATAAAAAGAGACATAAGTTCAGGGATCTTAAGGCAAATGACAAACTACTCATTATTAATCGACTCTTTTAATTAAGTAAAGTCTGATAACATCAATACGAATAAAAATTGACACAAAATATCATATGAATAATTATGAGTTACTTCAATACAATATTAAAATAAAAGTAATGGGAAAGTCATGTTTGGATTTAGTGTCTATACTTATTTAGATTCCTTCCCAGTCCAGTGTTTGAACCGAGAGGAAGTATTAATTAATTTATACTTCGCTAAAGAGTAGTAACTCTATAACAGTTATTTGTTTCTTTTGTCATTTAATATTACTTCACATCCAATGACTAATGTTAATATAGTGAGCAGTTCCCACTCTAGTGTTCGGGTGCTGCAGCACTTTAGGCTGTTTAGTGTTTTCTTTTTCACGGCTCATATAAGATTTGGTTCATGTTTAGCCCTAAATCATGAATCATTCTTTAATCGGAGATCCATTCTTACGCATAGCAGAGTATCTCATCAACATCTGACCAACAGTTGCAACAAAACAGTTCTGTCTAGTACTGTATCTCTCAATGTTAATAAAACAACACAAGAGTACACCTAATACTTCTGTATTTATTATTGAAGCAAAATAGTGGACACAACTTAATGAGAATACATAGTAATAACAGTCAAATTCATTTATTTTTTTCAGTTATAGACTATAAAGTTGCAAATAAACAATTTTTTGTGATCGTTAAAGATATTTGTTGTAAAATAAATACAATATTTTTCAGTCACCAAAGCAATGGATTTAAATATGAATAAGAGAGAAGAGTTAAACATAAAATAATGCACACAAAAGTAGTATTCGACTGTAGTGACTGAAAGTCCATCAGATGCTGTCTACTCTCATATTGGAGTTTGTCAGTAATGCTATCAGTGAGGCTCAGTTACTCTCTTTAGAGTAGAAAAGGGGCACAATATGCATAAGTTGTTCACATCTAATTCCATACATGCAAACACACAACACACTAGTATTGCTCCATTTCCTGCCATTTCG
>JAQGAM010001006.1:0-10497 GCA_034697665.1 Nanhermannia comitalis
GAGGGGGGGGTCAGTCAAAGCGTACAAACTCTTATAATCCTATATGTTTAACATTAGATATTAGTGTGCAAAAGCGTACAGCGCGGGAATAGGGGTCTAAAAATTGTCAAAAACTACCTACGTACTATGTGTACCACCCCTATGAGCTTTTCTAATCTTCAGTTAAACTATTCTTTTCCCAGTTCTTTTGAACGGACCTCTTCTAGTTGTAATGAATGTTTGAATGCGATCAAGACTAACACTTGCACTGACTCAAATCCATGAGTTTCTTCTATTGCGTGTGTGTTTGTTATTGTTTAAACAGTAAAAACAATTGTTTTAAAAGTTTGTCAAAAACTGTGACCATTCTTGAGGAATGAAAGTTCCTTTATCTTTATTAATAAGATATCTTTTATCGTCATTTCTAATAATCATAGCTTCCGTCAGTTTTCTAAACCATTAGTTCTTAACATTTTTTATGATTTTAGCATTAGTCCAATCAAACTCATATTGTGTTCAGAAAGTGGTGATATTTCTTTCTTCTTATTTTTAACATAAGACGTATATTAAAATGTTTTTTAGTTTCCCCTATATATGCCTTAATACATGAGTTATTCAAACCTTTAATCTAATAGATACCAGATTTCATTTGATTATGTATCAAATCCTTGTGATTATAAAAATATTTATTATTGTTGATTATTTTCATTTAATTATTAATTAAATATTTGGCGCAGACTTTAAAAATCAATTATTCTGCTTAAAAATAAAAAATATATTCATTTTGAGAAAAAGGTGTACTGTGTAAAAAATTGACGTAAAACAACTTTCTAATTAAAACAATTGCTTTTTAAATGTGATGCGCAAATTCTACTAGGATTTTACATTCGCTTACATTAAATTAAGGAAATGAGTATTTTTTTATTTCCCTTGTTTGCATCCTTTTTAGAGTTTAGTCTCAAATATATAGTATATTAATACTTGATTCATATTTTAAATAATAGCAATGATATCAATACGGTTTTCGTATTTTATTTTTATAGCCACAAATTCAATATATTTTTGTAAGAGTCAATTAAATGGCAAATGTGGATACCCTGGAAAGCCATATAAAGCAAAGCTCGAACCCGATAATAAATCACAATATTTAGAAGGAGAAGAAGTAATCTATCAGTGCACTGATTACTGGTCTGCTGTTCAGAGCAGAAAATGTGAAAGAGGCCGCTGGACGGGTAAACCAGCGCGATGTGGTCAGTACCAAATTAATTTATTTCATAAATTTTGCCAAATAATTAAGAATTAATTTCAAAAATCTAATAGTCTTCTAATTTTTGGTTTATTTGTTTAATAATTAATTGAATCTCATTATTTAAATTAAAGCTCTCAAAGTTATACTGTATTGTATTCATACTTAATAGAAACTCGATTTCTATGAGGTTTTTGAAAAAGCAGACTTTTCTCTAACTTTAATATAGAGTATAGAAACCCATAACTGCTTCTGAATGATAAACTTTAACACTCATTAGACATTCACTACTATGCTTATGATTAATATTAGTGATTAATACGATTAATGAATCTTTTGAAACTTAAGCTTTGCTAAGTTTAAGAACAATGAATGAGAAGTAACTAAATTCTAAATAATAAAGTTTTTAAAAAATGAGAGACACATAAACTAAAAATTCCCCGTTTGGAAACTTAGTCTATATTTTTTACATCCTCTTTTGAAAATCACGTATCCTATTATTTTCCTCCAAATTTTCAAGTTCAACATAATATGAATTAATTTTTATGCATTTTTTTGTCGTCAGGAGAATTTGTTGACGGAATAGCTTTAAAAGACGTAAAAGTAGATGACATAACATTACCTGATAAACCAGTGACAAAGTTTGAACACTTAAATATGAGTTTAACTAACTCTCAATCAAAATATCCAAATGCGTTCACAGCTAACCGGTTCCAAAAAGCACACCTACGAGTCATTGATAGTAAAAGATATAAATGGACTTTTAAGTTCACGGCACCAGTGGTTAAACTTTTTGTGCGAATCAATTTTAATTTCATTAATTACACACTATTAACAGTAGAACAAAAGAAAAGTTTTATATTTAACATTAGTATTCATGTGAGTTCTGAAAGAAATTGTGTGTTAGATCAACAAAATGACGATAAATGGGGAGATAATGGGATTAAAATTGAGAGTGACTTCACTTGTGACAGCTTTTCATTAGATGCATATGAAAGAGATATTCAAAATCCAGGCGATTATATGTTTATGGAAACCCAATCATCAATAGACTTACCTCACGATCTGATTGCTGTATACTTTGGAAAATCTTATGGCACACCAAAAGAGCCAATTTGTGGTGAACCTGAGATATCTGTGAGTCATCTCTCAAGATTCAATCAACAATATATATATTACATTATTGACTGTAAGAGTAAGTCATGGCTTTACAGTTCAAAAATGAGTAAAGATGTGGTACACGAGTCATTAATTCACGGCCTCACATGTGTCGGTGACATGAAATGGAAAGGCTCTCTTCCTGACTGCATTCCACTCAAACCCTGTACATTGGATGCTCTAATGATTGGTCAAAAATCTAATCGAACAGTCATCAGCTCTTTAGATGGACTTTATTTTCTCAATGAGACAGAATATTATGCATACGAAGGCACTGAAGCGAATTACGGCTGTTTGAATCCAAGCTCAGATATATTAGTGGGCAAAGAAACTAGAATTTGTTTGAAAAACGGAACCTGGAATAGTGCAGAGCCATATTGTTATGGTAGGACTAATGGTTCGACTTTGTTATTCATTTTTTTCTATAGTAAAAATATAATCTCACTTTAGTTCAGGACTTATTCAGGAAAATGAGATTATTTGAGTCAAAAATAATTAGACAATGAATGCATTTTTAGCGCAATTATTAATCAAATCTTATTACTGCACAAATTTAACCAAAAATTACCCTCAATTGAAATCTTAATGTATATAATAGTTTCAGATCCGAACGAAACCGGAAAATTTCCTACATTTTTATTGATCGGAATACTTGGAGGTTCGCTTACATTCGTAATCATATTGACTGCAACACTGTTTTACATTTACTCAAAACGCATCAGAAACAGAATAATGAAAGAGATCGCAAACCAACAGAGACCAGAAAGTTACGGATTTAAAGGATATGATGACATAGACGTCGCGCCTCACTCGGGCGGCAAAGATACATATAACACATACGAAGCTATAACAGAGGAAGACGTGTTTCGTTATGCACAATACAAAGGTATTCATATTCTAGTTTAACAGCAGAACAAGATTATGTTCAAATGCCTCATAATATTCAGATACAGTCGAGAGCTGATAACCGGCAAATTCCTATTTCAGAGTCCGCTTATCTTGAAATGTCTGTCGTATCCAAATCAAAGCCAAGAGCTTTGCCTCGGAGAATCCTTAAAAGAGAAGACAATTCCGAATACATTGAAATGAAATTATATGGATTAATTAAATAGATGTAAATTACAATTTTGTCAATTAACGTAAAACTTTAGAAAGTTAGAAAAGTTTAGTCAATTTCTTAAAACATAAATTCAAACTCATCTCAACATAATATGTAATGCAACAAAAGTCATACAAATAGAATTAAGATTTATATAATAAAACAGATTTTTAATTCTGATAACTTTATAATAAATATTATCGTTATTTTCTGAATGTTTTTTGAGCTTAATCTTAAAATTATCTATATTATTTTAAGAACTAATTTTTAGACCCTACCCCTCCCTGCACGCACTTGCACGCTTATAAATTACCCAATGCAAACACATAGGTATGCAAGCTTTTGAACGCATTTGGTTGACCCTCTCTTCATCATTACATGAGCACTATGTTAATGTGGTTTTCTGTACTCTTATTGCTCTTTTCGTTTTAAAGAAATACAGTTAAAGCAAAATATTTACTTTATTTGATATAAAAAATAAAAATTCAAGGCTTAAAAATTCTTAATCTAACGCATAAACAATATTTTGCTAATCAGTCAATCGCTTGTAAATCAATCATTTTTTGCAAATCTTTCAACTGGTGCTGCAAAACATCCCTGAATTACCCGTACAGTACCGAAATCGACTGTGTCTTATTGAAGGAAAGGGGCATTCTTTGACATATATGCCCGGGATTTGAAAATTATGAAAATTGATTATAACTTCCGATGCGAGCGTTCACTCAATTCTTTTACTGTACTCTATGTGTACAGTATATGTTGTATCTAAAAATAATTATTTAATTTTGGAAATAAAATTTAATTTAGCACTTAATCAAAATAAGTGAGGATTATGTCACTTATATTTGTTTGCAAAAGTAGAATCATAAGTAAGAATTGACATCTTATAAAAAAGTTTTAGGTGTATATTAAAAACATTTATACTGCAGGATAAATAATGTATTTAGACTAACATAATGACTATATTCACACCGGTAACTAAGTTTTGGAGAGAATTTTGTAAAAAAATTGATATATAAAAACTCATCCAATTTATAACACAATTCTTATCTATTGTTATAATCTATCGTTGAATTTACAAAATTGAATAATCTTATGAATTCTTTAGAGCTACTCTTATTTATAACAAAATCATTCAGTGTTAAGTAAAGTTAAATAATTATGCTTTCTGGTCATCGAAAGCATAAAAAGCATAATTTCACGTCCGGAGCATAAAAAAGAATAATTTCAGGGCCGGAGCTAAAAATTTTTTTGAAAATATAATTAGTAAAACATAATTCATTAGCATAAACATAATTTTCATATAAGTATAATATTCGAGCTTATATGCATAATATTTTAGCATGAAGGCATAATATTCGAGCATAAAATCATAAAAAAGCATAATTTGCCAAAATTCAAAAGCATAATTATTTAACTTTAGTGGTAAGTATTAGTTTCGTACTAAAGCCTATACCCGCTCTATTGAGTCATAATAGATAGGAATCCTATCTATTATTCAGTTTAAGTTTCAGTTTTGAAAAAATTAGTTTTAGTTTGAGTCTCAGTCTTAAAGCTGAAGTGCAATTCAAAATATAATGTTCTAATGTAATCAAATAAACCAAAACATGAGAAATTCCCTAATAATCCTAAGTCTTATTATTTACCCCATATTTAATATATCATCACATTCAGCATTAACATTAAACTCATTTTCTATTACATAATGTTCACATTAATTCAAAGTTTTATCAGATATCCTGTTGATTTGAACAGAACGGAAATATAATTGTATACTATTTTTTAAAGTTTTTATTCATATAAATATAACACTAATTTAAAGACTTGAATTAATCTCAGTTTTCAACACATCTTAAAGAAAACAATGAAATTATTTGCATATCTATAAGTTCTAATGAAATTATGAACAGTTTAATAGCATAATAAGCATATCTACAAAACTAAAGTATTATATAATTTATAAGATTCATGAAATAATTCAGATTAATTATGTTAAAGATCATACTATTTTTGGTCTCATTAAAATACAACTTAGTTAACAGTGATTGTGGTTTTCCAGCTTTGCCCGAATCGACTAAAATTAATATATTTAAAAAACGTTATGAAGAGCACAGTTATATCGAATATGAGTGTGACTCCAAAAATAAAGAATTGATTGGTAATAAAATTATTTATTGTGTTAATGGCAGATGGGAGGGAAGTACTCCTAAATGTGGTGAGAATTAACTCAATTTACTAATGAAATACATTTTACACAATAAGTATTCTCGTGGTCTCAGTTTATATAATTGTCTTTAAAGCTAAAGAATCGAATGTAAGACTTGGAAATCTTATGATAACAGATGTTTTAACACAAAAAAAAATCTTGAGATTCTTTGGGTCGAGTGATAAAGACTGTTGGAAACCAGAGTTCGTTTGGAATATCACTGCTCAGAAGTGGTCCATTCAGATAAAAATAAATTCTCGTATTGACTACTTTTCATTGATATTATTCGGTAAAGACTTACTGAAAAGCTATACCGACGGAAACATGAGTATAAGAGCAACAACTCATAGGCCTCATAAACAATGTGCGATTGAAAAGTTTTATTTCGACGAAAATAATTTCAAAACTAGAATTTCATTTATTTGTAATGCTATTAGTGACGAAATTTTCTTACCATCAGAATTCAGTAATCTTACATATCAGGTCAAAAACATTTTAATTGATGTTCATTTAAAGGGTTCTCCAATTTCAGTAACCTTTTGTTCCTTAAAAGCCTATTCCATAAGTGATTCGTGTGGTTCTCCTGAAAAACCTCTTCATTCACTTGAATTAATTAAACAGAACTCATTCACTGTATATTCATGTGAAGAAGACTTCTATTTGGAACCAATAAGTAATCAAAAAGTATATTGTGATTCATTAGGGAAATGGAGTAAACCTTTTCCGAAATGTGTTGCGAAAACATATTGTGGTTTACCTGCATATAATCGCATCGATCACTACATGCATATTGAATATAAAGACCTTAATTATATAAATGGGACGCCTTTAGCAGAAACCAATTCAATTGCTATATATTCGTGTCTCAACACTAATAATACTGTCTTCGAACTTAAAGGAGAAGTTCGTAGAGTTTGTAAACATGGGTTATGGAGTGGATCACAACCTAAATGCGTTTCAGGTATGTGTCTTATCGTTATATCGGTATAGGTTTCAAACTTAAATGAAAGTTCATTGAAAGTCATTTTCAAGTTTGAAGTTTGTATTCAGAATGCCTTTCAATACAGCTTTGAATTTAGCTGAAGGCGAATGAATTTGCATCGATTTACAACTCCAACAATGGAGTCAACTTTCCCATAGAATTTTGCATTAACTAATCTGTTATACAGATATCAAAAAAGGGTTCACTTTTCACTCATCAAATCGATAATTCAATAAATATATTATAATTATAAGTTTAATTTCACGTTCAATAAGTTATGCCTGAGTTATGCCAAAGGCAGACTCAGGCGTGAAGTAAACTTACATTAAAGCCGAACTTTACCTGTATATGAATTATCCATTTCTTGAAATCCATTAATTTAATGCTAAAATCTAAAAAACAGTGGTTATGCAAAATCAATAACTCTTAAACTAATATTTATTTTCTTTTGTTTTCCTAATTATGTTCACTACAGTGCGAACTTCAAAAGAAATGTCACTTAAAGCTAAAAATCAATTTTTTGATAAGGATTGGAATCACAATCATTATAATCACACATCACAAAAGACTTGGAATTATATTAATGTAGTTATCATATCAATGTTGGCTTCGTTTATAATCGGAGCCTCTTTTATAGGACTTATTATTTATTTAGTTATGAAATATGTGGTTAACAAACGAAGAATAGAAATTCCATCAGTAAATGTCAGCGAACCGAACAATTATTACGAACATAACATTTATGAGCAATACAGGTATGAATCTATTAGACTGAGTGCAGTAGATTCTGAATTAGACCGCATCAATTCATTATATCAAACAGACAATAATTTACAGCAGAATATCTCACAAAGATTTCACTGATTTTAATAAAGTTATTATAATTTTTAATAATATTCTTTCAAAAAATAAGCCGCAATCAGATTAAACATCGAGTTTTAATTATATTTCAAAAAAGTTCTCTAATTACAGAGGATTTTTTTTTATTAATTACTTGATATGAAGTGGTTTTAAATGGTTTCCTTCAATCACGCAATAAACTTAAGATTAGCTCCAGGGCTAACTGTTTACTGCAAACTGTTTTTATATAAAGTATGAATTTTGTCAAAGATTTGCGAAAAATTTACACTAAACTTATAATTATAAGTTATTTTTTGTTTAGGAACAGCTAATTAGTGTTAACATCTTAATAATTATAGCGTTGGTCCCAAAACTAGTGCTAAGCCTGTATTCAGAGTAACTAAACTTAAGAATAACTAAATTATTCTTAATTTTACCCATATTTGGAAAAAAATTATATTTTGTTCTCTCAAAGGTTTGATTTACGCAAGAAATTAATGAATAAAACAAACTCTGTCTGATTTGTTATTATAAAGGCTTATTCAGGAGGTTTTTCGCACACATTAGAGCAATGAAACACTTTGCCAAATAAATTATCTCTCAGTTGGTGTTAATCTTTGTTTTTCGTCTCTTACCCTAAAAAAGGGCTGTAATGACGCCGTTCTTGTTGAGAATAATGTTCATTTCGGCCAATAGTAAGAGCGCAATCGGCACTTAAACCACAGCTTATCTTGTTTTTCTACATCATAATAATAGTTATAAAGGATGTTATTTTCGCTCAAACCTTCTTTATTTTATTAACTTTCAAAACTAGAGCTTACGAGTTATAAATACATTCGATTCGTAAAATTTTATAACAATCATTTTATGATTACTAAAGCATTCTTATTATATCCAACTTATCCAAAGTTCAATTGAATGGGAGAGGTTATCATGCAAGGGGTTATCGTAAGAACTGTTAAACTCACAAATTGGTGCAATAAAAATATAGCCTTTGAGGTGAGATTCGGCTCAATAACAATTATCGTGAATAACAAGATTCGGTTCACACAAATTAAATCTCGTTTCTAGTAATGACTTATTGTTAATAAATTATTACTAATATTTATTAATTTAATAATGATGTTTTCCATTGAATTAATTAGCAGTTAATGAGAACCTAAAAAATTATGTACATGTTTATGAAACCTTAAAATCGAGGAAATAGTTTTTCCCAAAGCAATCATAAAAAAATATCTTTAATGGAATTTAATAAAAAACTGCTCGGAATCGGCCTTTGTTTGCCAAAAAACTCGTAAGTTTAGTATGGATTACACTAGAATTGAGACAAATTTTATGTACTGTATAATACTTTGCGGACGCAATAAAGTCAGTTATTATGTTAATGAAGATGATTCAAAAGCAGTCACTATGAGGGTGGAGAAGATAGAGAAACGCAAAGTTGCATTAGTGATCATATTTCAAAAGTATAAATTGAATCACGTTATTGTGATGATAACCCATATAAGAGACTATATTGGGGTAGATCTTATGCAAGCTATTATGCTCTACTCAAAGTGGAAAACTGTTCTTCAAGCGAAATCCTAAAAGCGCAATAGGCGTACATTATCAATGATGTTGATCAGTCACTCAAAATACATTAGAGCAATAATAAATCTGAAATGTGGTCATCCATATATCCGGATGAGTTGTCAAACTTAAAGGCCCGCAGTATCAACATATTGGCAGTTTGGGAATTGTCGGCAAATGCTATACAGTAGTCAAACTTGACTTTAACTTAACTTTAAGTAAATAATAACTCCAACAGTTCTTCAGCCCAACAGTTACTGCTAAACACATTGAGTGTAAAGTATTCTTAAACTGTTTTTGAGACTTTAGGTTATAAAAAGTTTTCAAGGGATAGGTTTTGTAAAAAAGATTACTTCATACAGAAATGACTTTAAAGAAGAAAAAAACCAAAAGTAAACTTATTTTGAAAGTAAACACAATAGGATTGAAATATTGAATGGAAGTGTGCTATTGATATATTGTTAGTTCGCTAATCCTAAACGATTTGTAAAATAATCTGCCGAATGGTTTTGTTCATATAAATGGCACTCATTGTGCTGTCAACAGTGTTTATCGGACGTGCCCAACAAAGTGGTGCCCGAAATGGTATTAAACTTATATAAAACTTCCTCCTCTTCCAGAAATGTTTCATTTTAAGCATTTTGTTTTGGGCCTTCGGCTGTCACTCATATTATAAGAAACCTACAATCAGATGCAGTGGCTCTTGTTAGGTGTGAGAGATGTTAAGACAGGTGAGAGAAGGCTTGTCATGATAGCGAACTATGGGTGGTCTCAGTTCTATCACAATTGGCCGCCGACTTATGAAACTCCCTTCTGATGAAGATTATTATACTGTATACCAGATATCAAAACTAAATTCTAGTTCGCTATAAACATAAATTAAAGAAAGCTTATCATCATTTAGAGGATATATAAGGGCTTTACAAATGCATAATTTGACTCATATTAGTTTCCATTCAAACTTAATGCTCAACAGCCTTGTAAGCTCTCCTCTCACACAATAATTACCACAAGAAGACTAATCAAATTCAAAATAAATAAAATTAAATGAATATTTCAATGCTTGCAAAACTTTACAACTCCTCAAAGTTGTTAAAAGTCAATGTGTTAGAAGTTGTTTAATTAGGTTTTTAAAAGATCGGTCATGTCTTCACTTCTTTTGAAAAAAGAACATCTCTTCTCTTCATAAAAGTATCGAATTCTTCTCTAAGCAATTAAACAACTTTTGAGAAGCATTAGACAACTTGATAAACGATGAGCGACACCATAAAAGAGAATGCTTTTTATTACTAACATCTGCCTCAAAATCATGGGTTTGTGAATATATGTGAATAAATATATGTTAACCATCACCACAATCTGCACATTTGAATAAATTAAATTTATTTGATTTTACGATAACAAATGTTTTAAATGAG